>JAVYIG010002870.1:0-42500 GCA_035222895.1 Strongylocentrotus droebachiensis
TGTAGAGCTGCTTTAGCTGAATGTTACAAGGAATTGCTGGAAATCAAAGTGGGTACTATTATCATTTTGTTGAATTGAATTTTTAATCATGTATTTTATGTATGTCTGGTGATATATCTTGTTGATGCCGTTATCATGGTTATGTAGTTAGTGGAGATTTGATGTACTGATGTTGGTAAACTAGGTGACTATAGTCATGACAGTGTTGGGATGAATCACTTTCGAAAATATAGTTGTAGTAGGTTTATGTCATTGGGTTATACAGTATATCATGAGGCTGATCTTTCAGCATATTCATACAGGGTTGGGCGTCTCTCATGAAAAAGAATTGTAGAGTCATTTGAGTTTATTGATTGATTGTGATTATGATGTTACATGCTCTTGTCTGGGTTGTGTTCATAGGTACTATAGATTAACGCCTACTTCGTAAACAGGACCCTGAATGTTACAGTTCCATATTCAACTTTCAAGCTGATTAGTCAATTTCTTTGCTTGTATGTAGAATTTGGGGGGGGGGGGAGGGGGGGAGGGGGGGGGGGGTAAGAGCACTTTTTTTTCCTGTGCCCCCCCCCCCCCCTGGATCCGCCACTGGATACATATCTGTTTACCTTTAGTTTTGAAAGAATTTTTCGTCATTATGATAAAGGGGGTATGAAGAGGAAAATGTCTATTCTATGTAGGAAAATATAAGCTATACAATAATTATCCATCAAAACTCAAAGTAACATTAAATGGCTGGCAGGCGGTAGTTGTATACTCTTGAAGGAATCATTACAAAAAGAAGGCAAGAAAAAAGATTTCGCTTTCTTTTTTCCTTCGATCTATCTACCTTTCTTTTGTTTTTCTTCTTTTGGGGGAGGGGTGGGGCGCAGGGGCGTCGCTAGACCTTTTTCAGTGGTGGGGGGGGGGGGTGTAGAGGCCAACAATTGCCGACAAAACTAGCCACCAATTACCGACAAAATTAAATGTCCCAATATCTACAAATTTAACTCTATAAACCCGGGGCCGAAGGCTAAATTGTTTTTCCTATGGACTATATAGTACTTGCGTATGCGCAAATGGTCATTTTCCTCGACGACATAATATATACGAATTATTTCGTCAACTTAGTCAGCATCATAGCTATATATTTTAATGCAGGCGCGGAGCTATAGGATCTTATTTTAGGGAGGGGCGGTAGTGAGCAAGCGAATCACTTAAATAGCGCGCAAAGCGCGCTCATTAGGGGGGGGGGGGTTGATAGGCCGTCCGCGCGAAGCGCGGAAGCTTAGACGTTTCCTTAAATTATTAGGAAAAGAAGACGATTTATTGTACCGTTCTCGACTGTTAATCCTTGTGTGAATGAAGTTTCCCTCTCCCCTCCCGCGCGAAAGCTTTATTGACGTTTCATTAAATTATTATAACAAGAAGACGATTTGCTGTATACCGTTCTCGACTGTTAATCCTTGTCTGAACTCAGTTTCTCCCGCGCGGAAGCTTTTGCCGTTTCATTAAATTATTAGAGAAAGTAGATGATTCGTTGAACCGTGCTCGACTCTTAATCCTTGTCTGAATTCAGTTTCTCCCCGTACCGCGCGAAGCGCGAAAGCTTTGACGTTTCATTAAATTATGAGAAAAAGCAGACGATTCGGTTTATTGTTCTCGACTCTTAATCCTTATCTGAATTCAGTTGTCCCCCTCCCGCGCAAAGCGCGGAAGTTTTTACGTTTCATTTAATTATTAGAGAAAGTAGACGATTCTTTGAACCGTGCTCGACTCTCCTTGTTTGAATGAAGTTTCCCCCTCCCGCGCGAAGGTTTTTACGTTTCATTAAATTATTAGAGAAAGAAGACAATTCGCTGTGCCTTTTTCGACTCTTATTCAGCCCTATTTATCTGAAATCAGTTCCCCCCCCCCCCTCTCGCGCGAAGCGCGGAAGCTTTGACGTTTCCTTAAATTATTAGAGAAAGAAGACGATTCGTTGTACCGTTCTCGAATCGTCTAAATGAAGTTTTTGGCGTTTCATCAAAATATAGAGAAAGGAAGACGATTCGTCGTACCGTTGTTGACTCATAATCCTTGTTTGAATTTAGTTTCCCCAAAAATTTGAAACCTCCGATTTCTTTAGCTGATATTATAGGAAAGTGAAACTTCGAGAAAATACAAGTATTGAAGTTGTAGTCACTCTCGAAGTCGTCACAGCGGATAAAAAGTCACAGTTCGTAGGAAGAAAAAAAAATCGTCGGCCGACCGACAATATACATCTCACCGACTTCAAACTTCTGCATTGATATAGTACATGAGGATCGAGCAAGAATACCGACACAGCTGATCCGACACAGCAACATATTTACCCGTGTCTTTCTTGCTCCCTCGACGAGACGACTCCACCCAACAACAACCCTCTCTCTTTTACTCCCACTCCTCATCTCTCAGGCTCTTACCTCCCCTCTCTCTCCTCTCTTTCATCCCCCGTTTCTTTCCTTTCCCTTTTCTCTTTTTTCTTCTTTTTTCCTTTTCTTTCTTTTCCTTTCTTTCCTCTCCTCCCACTTTTTCTTTTTTTCTCTTTCTTTCTTCTCTTTTCTTTCCTTTCTTTTCCTTTCTTTCCTTTCCTTTCCTTTCTTTCTTTTCTTTTTCTTTTCTTTTTTTCTTTTCTTCTTTTCTTTCCCTTTCCCTCTCTTTTTTCCCTCCCCTTTTCTCTTTTTTCCCGACGGCAGCGCAATTTTACCGACAATATCCTGACAGGTGGGGGGTGTCGCACCCCCCACACTCTCCCCCTTTGAAGACGCCCCTAGTGGGGCGTGGAAATTAGGGGCTACGGCCCTTAAAACCAGGCCTGCGGTGACCTCTACGTCAACAAAAATTAAAATAAAAAACAAGGCGTGTAATATCATCAATGCGATCTGTATCATCTTCTAAGTATTGATTTTGTAGTGGTCGCCCTCTTCGTCAATATTATTATAGGAGTAGTTAGCTCGCATTTTAAGTGACATATTTATGTACATATGGGACTGAGTGCTGAATTTGCTATAGCTTTTTGAAAAGGCATTTGTTGAAATTAGATTTAATACAAAATATTTATGATTTCATGGATCTTTCAAAGACTCATTTTCACATAGAATGATAACCAACTACTGAAATTAAAACGTGAAAAGAAGAAACTAAGTTTAATATTGTTCTTATAGTTAAACCTCCTCACATGTACAACAAGCCCGGTTAGCTCAGTCGGTAGAGCATGGGACTCTTAATCCCAGGGTCGTGGGTTCGAGCCCCACATTGGGCGACCTTCTTTTTTATTTTTTTTCTCAATCTTAAATATATAATTGTTGTAAAATATATGCGTTTTTAATGTTCGTTATATAATTTAGTACCCCACTCCTATTTTACCCACTCGGCAAACATTTTTTTATCTTTCCTTTTCTCTATTATGCTATTTACATTTTGCATGCAGTTTTTAACATTTTGTTATAAAATTCAGTAACCCCCCTACCAATAAATATTTCTTCTATTCTTCCTTCCACATGATATCCTTGATCCCAAAGGCAGCTCTGCATGCACTTCCAAACAATCTTTCATAGAGACATATCACACCATTTTCAACAAAGATCAAACATAATATCACAAGAAAATGTCTCACTTTTGAAGAAACAGATTTCATTCGCCAAAGTTTGTACCAATTCAACTGATCACAAACTTCAGAATCTAATTGCAATATAGCTAATGGTTTCATATCTTTGAAAAAGTTCCTAACTTTTTATTTACACGACTTATTTCCTTAGGGACATGTGAAATGATTTTTTTTTGCTTGTTAAAAGAAATCATGAAATTTGTATTACAAACTAAGAAAAGGCTGCTCAAAAGGAAAACTATATAGTTGCTAGTTTACTTTATGAAACCAACAACATTACTATATTTCCCCCAAAACTGTGTCCCTAAAGAGTATCACCATCTTTGTGCTGTGTGGACCTGTTCTTCGACGATAATATAGTGTGGACCAAGGTCACAGATTTGGTTTATGTATTTTTCCTAGTATCACGCAGTCAGCTCTAGTTTGAAATAATCACTTTACATCCAACAACCATCACTCAAAATTGAAACATTCTGATGTCTCTAAATGAAAATGAATATCATCCCTTCCAAACAGCCCATCTCTTGGCAACTCTCCCTCCTCCACACACACACACACAATTACGAGCCCCCCTTGCCCCCATGTATTTTGCAATATAAATGTGCAGTTGCCATTGGTATGTTAAGAATAATAATCTTCATGCAAAACATAACCACATGAGACAAGAATGGATTTATCATTGTTTAATTTGTAACAGCCATGAAGCAATTTATTTTCAAATACTTAAAGAGCAAGGATACATTGACAAGACTGGTTTACATAAACAGGAATACAAATTTTCTCCTCGACTATTCATCATTCCCCTCTCCAAAGACTAACATGTGTTTAGATGGTAACAAAAAAGTTCAATATATATATAGCAACAATTTATTCCAATAATCATACTTGTACCAATGCAATATATTTTCCTTTTTTAAACACATGTTAACGAGAAAAGCAGATACATACTCTTATGATTGGACACACAAAACATGTAATTATACAAAAAACTGATCATTTTATGTATTGGTATGTGAAGCAATGAAAGAAGAAAGATATCAAAACAGAATCTTGGCTCATAGATATCACAGACAACTCAAAATCTCCTTCACAGCACTTATGCCAAAACAATTGCATCTTTAAACATTTGAATCAGAATTGCTTCAATCAAAATTTACAGTATAAATATAATATTGTAATTTCTCATACAAAAAGAAAAATGTGGAGTGTGGAAATTATTAAAGTACAGAGGAAAACCATATCATTTTGTGTCCTATTGAAGACCTTAGGGAGGAATTCGACATCATGAACAAAAAAGAAACAAGGGCCTTCATTTACATCTGTTTATTTTTATTTTTTGCAGAAGAATTATCACTAATTCCAGAAGGGATACTTTCCATAATTGGAATATAATTGTTTTCCCCTGTACATACCAAGTGGGAGGCTAGGTGTTACTAAAACAACTGATGCATATTGTTAGAACACAAGCAATTGTTATACTTCTTTTCTCCCTTTTCTGGCAAACTTGGTTTGTACATAGTATAAAAGGTTCTTTTGTATTTCAAAATGTACAATATGTGTTAAATGAAGATCTGCATACGGTACACTGGTATTATAACGTGTAGTTCTCTCACTTGATAAATACCTTGCAACGCCCAGAAATATGAAGTTTCTGAGAAGAAAAACTAGAGTAATATTCTTTGGTGGTTGTTGCTCCTATCAAAATGGTTAATGTACCATACAATTGCAAATATCTGCATTAAGTATTGTTTAAATATTAAAATGCTCATCATTTTTATATAACTCTTGTTTTTACAAGTAAAGTTGAGTGGGATTTGGGTTAGTTTGCAAGCAATCCTGAAAGTCACTCAGTGATGTAGTGAGACGAGTCTCAATCTGTGCTGAGACCATTTGCTAGATGAATATAACCCACAGTTTTCCTTTTTGTCTCTGTTTCAAACCCTAAAATTTAAGACTTGTGAAGTCATAACAGTGAGCAGCACATGCATGTTCTTGAGCAGCATTATCCGACACAGAATTGATGCACATTATGTTCAGATTATGTACAATACAGTGTAGTTGATTAGACCAGTATCTATGTGTTGTCCATTAAATGACATATATACCTGATGCAACTAAGAGATGATAAATTACAAATACCTTATCTCGATTTTGGTATATCTTTGTCAGGACCATCCCTATTCCAATTATTTATTTTTTATACAATAATGACTCGTTATAATGCACTTCTGAGGTATGACAAGTTTGGAAAAAAAATCCACACCCAAATGTTGCTCACATTTACACCTATGATGTACTCATCAGTCACACAAATGACGCACAGATTCAAGCATTGCAAAAAACAAATTATAACCCCTCCTTCAAAACATGACATCACATTAATAAGCTGCCCAGTAGCCCTCAGAATTGAAAGTCGATTGCCCTTTAAACATGAAATGTGACCAATACTAAATGTAATTTTGTTAACATATATATGAATCTACGATCAAATAACAGGATTTCTGGTGCCTGTGGAACATCACTAAACCCCCTCTGTAAAATGCACTCACTTGTCAACAGAACTTTATTCCATTAATGGGTTTAAAAGCTTGTATAACAGGCATATATTCAATGAAGGTTTCAGCACCAACAAGAAAGCCCTGGGATGGTGACCTAAAAAGCATACCTTTCTGCGGAGGGAAACTGCAAATCTAGAACATATTACATGTACCTACAACATAATCATCATGCATCTCCTACAAGATGACATATACTTATTTACTCTGTGCACGCTAGTCGTTTATCAAATAATTTTAGTAACGGTTTATACATACTGTAAATAAGGCCTAATAGTAATAAAAGCATTATGCACACTAATCCAATCATTCCAGTTCAAAAGAAATGATAATCAGATTATTATGTACATGTCATGTACAAATATTGTTTAGTCTTCCATCCAATCAACATAATGAATTTGTAAGATTTGTACATGGCCCGGCCAAGGTACTGCATTAAGAGAAAAACAATCATGGCAGTATATACAAAGGCTCACAAACATATTAAATCATCTATTAATAATGGGAGGGAAAAATAAAATAAATAAATGCCTATAATCACTCTAGTATTTGAAAATATTATACTCTGACAAAAAACAAAAAATAATAGATCGAACAAAGAAAATGAAGGGAAATAAACAGAGCAGAAAAATAGCCCATTTTCACCAAGTATTCTGACACTAGAGTCTATGTAACACAAAGGCCGTTTATAAATTCACACGATCTATATCATTATGTTCACATTGGTTGCGATAGGAACCTTACAGAATCTACACCAGTTTGACTCTGGAAGTGATTTAAAGAATGCATAAATTGATCATAGTTTAAGAGCTGAATAGCTATCCAAGGTATAGTGGCCACATGCCAGTCTTCAAATCTAGTCCAACAACCACAGTAACCACATATATCTCAACCGCCCCCCCCCCCCCCTCCCCCCCTCCAAAGCATACAGCATGCTACATGTACATGTATAGTGCTTGTAGGTATTACAAAGATAAGTGCTGGCAGGCACGTACACCCTTATCTACGTTCTGAGAAAATTAATTTTGACAAAGACGTATTATTTTCAGAAGCTGTTACAACCTGTAAATATGTGAAAGTTATACCCATCCCCCTTTTGGGAGACTTTCTGAATTCACTATTTCTAGGATACCACCTTACTACTACAGCACTAACAAAAAGAACCATGAGTTAGTATTTCCTTGTAGAGAGAGTGAGAGAAAGTATTTTAGTATCCATATACAACCAATTTGGATTTGATAAGACTTTACAGCCTACAGATTCCTATGGAATGCATTCACCTCTAATTACCACACAAATCATTCATCTTTTCTTCATGTAAAATATCTAATTTTCTTTAATATTTAACAGGTATTACAGCTACACTGCTCTGCAAATGAAAAAGACTCTGGTGAGTATTTATTTGCTTCCATCAAAATAGCAGGAAATTCTTAAATTGCTATATGCATAGTATGCTCTTGATAACATCTGTAATCAAACTCGGACTGTCTCTCCTCATCCCATCATGACACATCTTTGAATAAGAATCAGAGCAATGTAGCTACAAGTTAATCTGCAGAGGCAAGACTTCCCGCCATTTCTCATCTTCTGTACAATAGATTTTATTTTATTTTTTCTCAACCAGCAGTACTGACAGACAAGTTTAGTTTCCCGCCATCCTTACCGCACAGCTTCACAGAATCTTTGTATTATACACACACACCAAAAAAAAATTTGTACAAAAGATAGAGGGTCGAATCTGCCACAATATTCCTACGACTCATATCTATCTCAACACAGTCGGCCAAAATAGGATAACTAAGAGAGATGGAGATAAAATTACATAATATTCTCAATATTTATTTTCCTTTCATTAATATTTTTTTCTTTTTTCTTTTAGTGTCTCCCTGTTTGTTAGTGTTGAGCCTGTAAGACGAGGAAGATTGGACCTTATGATTGACAGCATTTCCTCTTGTTAGGTTCAGTGTAGCCATGTGTGGGTGGAATGGTGATGGGCTTGACATCCGAGCTGGGCGAGTCCTCCCCGTTGCCACCGTCTCGGATATTCTTCTGTGACACAATCTTGTAAATTTCTGCAAGTACAAGCAAAGATTATTGAGAGGAATTTCTTTAAAGAGCACATTATGGATTTGGTACCAATTTCCGAGGAGAAATCAATCAGTTTTTTTTTTTTTTTTTTTTAGAAAGTCAATAGTTTCCATGTGTTCCACCAAAGCTAGCCTCATGCAAGGTTGGATAATAACTGTATGAGTGACTTTGTCCATATGTAGAGTACTACAAAAGTGATACTATCCTTGATGTGTACTACTTTGCAATATTCGTTATATAAAATTGAACAATAGCAATGAATACAGACATAAGAAATTAAGTAGAAGCTAGAGGAACAAAGAACGCAAACATTTAACAAACTGTGATTGGGTATTTAATGTATCCATATAAATACAATCAATATTTAAATTTCAAGATTCATCTCAAAGATCATATTTTACTTTGTTGAAAGATATGTTTTTTTTTTTGTGTGTACATGTACTTCTTTCTTCTTTGAGTACATCTTTTTTTTTTAACACATAGAGGCATATATTATCATCATTTTTTTTTTTTTTTTTTTTTTTTGGGGGGGGGGGGGAGATATCACCTTGCACAAATTTATTTTGGTATTGTATATTTACTTTGAAAATTTGGATGGATATGCTGGTAGAGTTATAATAGACATCAGACTTAAAGCTATGTTATTAATGTTCTACAGCAAATAACATTTTTTTTAAACAGGAGTTGACAAGAATGACAAAGCCAAAGGAAAAGAATGAGAAAGAAATAAAAATGTCATTTTGAAGAAGGAAAATAAAATGTAATAGTGAAAGAGCAGAAAACAAGATGGAAGACTAACCTGTCAGAATTTGAACAAAGGCTTGTTCTACATTTGTTGAATCCAAGGCTGAGGTTTCTATGAAGGATAGAGTATTTCTTTCTGCAATGGGAATACAAAAGGTGAAGAAAATATATAAGTTAAGTAAATTAGGAGAACAAATTACTTTTGTATGTGTGTGTAGTACTGTGTAAAAAAATCTTTAAAGATTTATTCATTCCTAAAATGCTGATACATACACAATACACATGTACATGTACTAAACAGGGGCATACTTGCCTAGCTGTTGCTATTTGTTGGCTCCATTCACTGTATGACCTGTACATGTGCATACTAAAATTGTCATGCCATAACATTATTAACAATGCATATAGTGCAATTATACAATACATTAAAAATGAAAATATTCTAATAAAATGATGGGTAGCAAGTTTGAGAACTGCGATTCCAAAGAAATTATTCCTGTAGTTATGAAAACTGTGAACTAAATCTTATTTGCAATACAGTACATGAATGAAGTTTTCATTCAATTTCAAAATGAATTTTGTTCTTCTCCACTTTAAAGGTGTCCCTTTTGCAGCCAACCTCAAATGCTGTAGAACTTTGCAGGAATTATGAATATGTCATGTATGTCCTATCTGTGAAATTTAAACGTTAGCAGTGTCCTCATATTAAAATTATGCAAGGAAAACCGTTTACTTGCTAGACTTCACTGTCAGACACTATTGAGTGACTGACTGGCTTTGTTTCTTCTTTAATAATAACATACATGAAAAGAGTTGTAAAGGGTACATGAGCATTTGTCTACATCAATAACCCACTTCTTGTGATGGCCAAGATTAAACTGATTGAATCTTTGCGCAGCATAAAATGTATGACCATTCGGTACAATTGTCTGAAAATCAAGACTATTACTTTTGGGCTCTATAGCCCTAAAGTCGATTTGACAACTAATAGTCGTTATTTTCCCACTTGAAGAAATTTTCAAGCCCCACCTTTTTTAGGGAAGTTCTAAATTAGTATCATCTTTCAAATGCAGTTGGAATTTAACTTTTTAATTTTTTTGGCCTGTAAATGGGACATAGTACCTTTAATGATTACACACTGATCATTTTGATTTTTTTTGTAGATATGTTTCTCTTATATTCTAGACTTAATTGTTAAACAAATTCAGATTGCTTACACAGCATGTTAAAAATATTAAATAAAGTTACTTTTGTAACAACATCACCCCCCCCTCCCCCCCCCCCCAAATCTTAATACTGGATATTACTAATATCTGTACAAATTAACTATTTATATGCTAATGCTATTTATTGAATATGATTAAAATCATACTTTAAGGGATTCCCTTGTAATGAGTAATGCAATTACTGAGTATTTCCAAACAGCAATTACTAATAACCAAAGTATTTGTATGAGTGTTTGTTTCTCCTTTTCTAAGCAGTGACACACACCAAAATCAGGACCAGGGTTACTATCAAGGTAGAGTATTGATGTACATGTGGTTTTCTTTGGGATGTGGCCAGACACAATAAATACCAACTGCAGTAATAGTCCAAATCATGCCAATGAGTCAGAACAAAAACCATACGAGCACATTTTAATATTATGGGCAATGAATTCAATTCATATCCACCTCAAAATGCAAAAGGTTTAAGTGGGAAACAATGAGGCATACAAAGGAAGGTGTATTTATTTGTTGTATGTCCTGTAGTCTCTGTCTGCTTCCTTTCCCAATTCTATTCAACTATTCATGCACTGTATGTACTTAATGTGTACCATTAACCTTTCTTTGTTGTGAACCAGTAATTACATTGTGTGAAAATATCTCCATACAGAACTACCGTTGAAACTTTACAAATACTACTGCTTTAAATGGGTGCCATGATCATTTGGTACATGTACATGTACATGTATGTGGCAGCCATCTTTAAAAGCAAGATTGGATATCAACAGTAAGGGACCCCTCCTCTATTTGAATAAACCAACATAAACTGGAAAAATCTCTTTTCATCCCTATTAAAAGGCATAAAATACAGTGCAGAACACATTTTGTTTCCATCTTACCTGCAAAGACTTTGGATTCATCTGTTGGTACTGCCCTCAAATGCCTCAGATCACTCTTGTTGCCGACTAACATTATAACAATATTATTATCTGCATGGTCTCTTAGCTCTTTGAGCCATCGTTCTACATTCTCGTATGTTAGATGCTTTGCAATGTCGTATACAAGCAATGCTCCTACTGCCCCTCTGTAATATCTGGAGGGAAATGGTGAAAACAAGAGAAGAAATATTAGTTTTTACAATGACCAAAATAAATAAAATAATAATATTCAACAAATATGCAGATGATTCTATAGTATGAAAGAAAAGGTTTTCCCTAATAAGTCTCTTTCAGCAAGTTTAAACCATAACATTTGACCCACATCATATGGAAGTAATGATATACTCCTTGATAATACACTGTTTATTTGATTTTTTTGTTGTTGATTTTGTTGTTGTTGTTATTTTAGAATTATTCAGTTACATACTCGGTACATGTACATGTACCTTTAAAAGCCATTCAATATGGCAACATACAAAAGTACAGTGAAGAAACACATCCTACATGTACAATGATGCTGCATCATTTAAGAGTGTTCTTCAATACTATGTACTATAAACATGGTCAAAATGGTGTGAAGTAGATAAGGCTCGTCAGTCTGTATGTACATGTATACATGTATACATGTCCTATCTTGAAGTAGAAGTCCATGTACACAGTAGATATTGAATATCTTCATGACATGTGCTGAACTAATGCAGTTTTATTTAGTTAATACATGTACATTGTAGATATACATGCATGTAGCCATGTACATGTACATGTATGATTGTACCAAGTTCTGGCAACTACATGTACTACATGTACAACATGTACCACATAAAATGAGAGCTCATTCAGGCACATGGAGTCATGGACACATGCATAACATAAAGAGAAACATGTAGACCATATATGTTAAATAAACAACTCCACATTTCATATCCTTGACTCATTGTGTCAACAATGCAACCAGTACATGGGATTGGGGAGTGATAGAAATTTGCCCCTGGCCCTCAGTATCAATCTTAATTGGGAACTATAGATGAGAAATATTTCACCTCAAAGAAAGGAGGGGGTGGGGGGTGGATTCCGTCATTGGGTTGTATTGCCGAAATCTCTGAACACAACAGTCTAATCAACAATGCAATGACAAAGAACGTCATTGCAATTAACCCTAGAGAAGAAAATTTGAATGTTTTATTTCACCTAGTGTTTTGTTAGAAGAGTAATGACATCATGATCAAATTCCTGCATGCATGCATTGCATATAATTTTATGATGTATTATGTACACAAGGTAGGTTGGGCATTATGCATGTCCCCCTTGCAAACATGAGCACAGTCTTGTTGTGTACATGTCCATTTGTGCATTACACACATGTACATGTAGCTCTGCGGGAAATAAACATGACATGACACACAATGTTCAATGCCACTGAGTGGACAATGGACATGGATACTTCCTTATAGCTGGTTCAACATGTACAAGTGGTACCGGTACATGTATTGCATAATGATAATCTATGAACTTTCAAGAATATCACAAAGCTAAAGTACTTGTAATCATCATTTTATGTTTTATTTAAAGATATACGTGAGTTCTGGTAAATATAGAATATTGAATTCTCACATAATACAAAGAAACTTACACTGAATGTTCAAGAATACAAATAAATGACATGTGCCAAACAATTTTGATAGAAAATGTATAGTGGCTGAGTAATGAGCATAGAAAGATAAGTGAATTTGCATAAGTACACGCCTGTCACCATGTCCTTAACGCAGGTCACTACATGTTGTGCAAATGGGAGTTGTGGTTTTTATGGAAGATGATGCCCAGTAAATTTTGTTTGCGTTTATTTTTTATTTCACTGGTTCACATGCAACCAATGAGTGTACTACAGGATAAACAATCCAGAATAAATCATAGCAATGTTCTCTCAAAATATGATTCCCATACAAGAGCTCAAGATTAGCTGTAGGTTAGAATTCAGTTCAATAACCATGCCATAGACATGCACAATGTACATGTATTTTACACAGCAAAAGTAAATGGACTAATTGATGTACCTTTTTGCACATACAATAATGTAGAATTATTCATTTTGTTCAACTACTGTACTGTACATACCGGTAACATGCAACTAAAAAGTGAGTTAAATTGCAGGTAATATACTGTACAGTATTTTCATGTCAAAATTCAAACTTGTACATGTTCATGTACATGTAGTTTTACCAGTTGTAACTTGTATGGATCAATAACAAGTTACAATTATTAAGTCCAACTACAATGTACACTGCATTGTTTACATATGACTGGTATAGAAGGAATTTATATGAGTCACTAAACTGAATTTGTTTCAATTTACATTACTGGTACTAACAAAAGAGCCAACAGTATTATGGATATTCAAATATTGTGGTAAGTCATGTTTACATGTAAATCTCATTGTTTGCCTTCCAAATTATATTTTAATTCATAGTCAGTCTTTGATTCTGAGTGTCTCCAGTGATGATGAAATATAAATGTAGGCCCTTAATTTCTTTTCAAACAGACCACAGTTATATGTACATGTACTATTGTACATGATTACAAGTACATGTACATGCATTATCTACATGTATGTGAGTACAGTGTACATGTGCAAGTCAATAATTTGAGTTGATAATTTACAGCAAGATCTGTATTCTTACTAATTGCTTTCAACTTTTTGCTTATTAGATATACATGTACATGTACAATGTAAGCGATGTATGAATGTACTCCCTAAAACATAAACATAAAACTGTGTAGATTTGACCGTGTTCGGGAAGGGAGGGGGGACTTGTAGAGTTTGGGAAGGTTTGGGAATAGAGGGGGGAGGGGTAAAATAGTAGAGCGTGTGTGGTGTGTCTGTCTGTGCGTAAGGCTTTGATCTCATTCAGTACCGTATAATTAATTTGAAGACATTATGTACTGTGTATTAAACTATATTACCGGTATGTATTTCTGAGGGATGTACAATTTTCTTTACATTTTGATATGTTATGTAAATCAATGAAGATGTACAATTTCTTTATTTTGTACTGATTGAATGCCATTTATGAATGCAATAAAGAATACTACAAAACAAAAACATAAAAAATACCAGTTTCTTTTGATTTGCTGTTTGCAGTTACATCACTTTGGTACATGTTTTATGTAATACAAGGTTTACATATATTTCTTGGTGCACCTTGTCACATTTCCTTTGATAAGAGTTGTTAGAGTTGTAAGATGTACATGTACATGTATGTAAGAGGACACTTTAAATCAGGGTTATCTGATTTCTATACAGCTGGACAAAATTGTTTTCTACATTAAATGCACCATTTTCATGTAAGAAAAGCATTTTTTTTAATTTTTAAATTCTGAGATTTGTCATAATGAATAGAATCAATCTGATGAACTTTAAATAGAAGGTTGAGTTCTAGGAAGAGGTGAACGATAATTTGTGAGCGTTATCATAGTATTATGCAAGTGTGGAAGAACATCGGATAAAAAATGTTCCCTGAAAAGCATGGCTCTTTAAATGTCTCAATATTCTAAATATGGCATGTACAAATGTATCATCAAGATCGGGACAGATTTTTATGCCACATGTTCATGTAGTCCCATATACATGTACATCTTTGTGTGTACAGTGCTTGTAACTTACCGAGATTGGGCCAAATTTCTTATCATTTTGATGATTCTAGAACCTTGCATTACACACCAATACTTGTATGCTACATGTACATGTAGATGATCAAACTTTTCTGATCGATTCCACAACATTTCTTTCACAATGCAATCACATGACCAGAACTCAACTTTATCTTTAATTTCAGAGAAATTTCATCTTTGACACATTTTTGTAATGGAATGAATCAGCTGAAACTCAAGAAATTAAGAAACTATAATTGGAGATCGATCATAGACATTAGACATATCCTACATGTAAGACTCGTAATGCTAAACATGCAAATACTACGAAATGATTGTACCTGACATACAATTCTCTTAAACCATTACCGGGTATTACTCAACCTTTTACTGACAGTACAGTATGTAAATGGTTAAATCAACACCAAAGTTGAATCCATCTCATGGTTTATGTAGTATGGTGTAACAATTCAATTCTTCAGTTTACACATTGTCCACCTACCACCATGCATAAATGTATTTTTTAAGATGTGGATTGGTTACATCTCTGCCAGGCACACGTCTAAAATTTCACAGATTGCGTAATATGATGCACAAATATACACTTCAAACCTCTTCCATGCATACAGAGTATCAATATCAGTGACAAGATGAGGAATGGCCAGTAATCAATCACTCTCACATGATCAGTATTGTCTTCATTTTGGATCTATATTTCAGAAATCTGCATAAAATATTTGCTGTCTAGCTCAAGAATTGATCCAAGCAAATGGAGGCCATCATACATTCAGTACTCTTGTATATTTTCTTCCGCCATGCACACTGCATCGATAGAGATACCACTGCTTGATCAAGCTATTACAAAGTATTGGTGCTGCATTTACCCAGTAGCAGGTTAGAGGGAGGTTGGGGGGCAACTAGCTCATGCCCCCTCTTTACAAAATCTGGATCCACCCCCAGATAACCTCCTGATAATATAATTTCCAATTAACTCATTTTATTATTTTAAGGCCACATGCCAACTACTTCTTGGGGGCATGAAGCCAGAAGGAAGGGGTAGGGGGTCCCGATATAGTCTGTATGCCAAAGTTCAATGCACAAATTTTGAAATTTTAGGTGTGTTGTCCACATTCTCCAGATTGTGAACACCATGTGTACCAGGTGCCTGTTAGTGTTGAGCCATGGTTTAAAGGCCAAAGAATTTTGCACCAAAGTCAATTAACAAAGGTGATCATTAGTGAGGGCAATCACCTCCAAGAATGTCTAATTACACTGTAGCAGCTAAACATTTAAAGTAGGCTAGGGTCATCAGTCTTACTATTGCCACCAGGTGCTAGTTTATATTGTTAAAATTCACATTCTCTTGAACATCAATTGTATTTGGCTGTCAACTAAAAATATTACAGATAAATGAATTAATCGAGCCTTTCTCAACTCCAAATTATCACATTCTTAAATTTAAAGAACTGTTGATAGATCAAGTCCACATGGGATAAGGATAAGATCTTTGTGCAGAATTCAGATATCAATACAATTATAGTTTCACATTTGTACACCTACATGTACATTGTACTGCAACAAAGGGAACCACTTGTTCAGTATGCATGTAATCACTTTGAGCAAAGTCTATGGAAAGAAGACGCCAATACAATGAGTCAAAATGAACATACATAACTCCATATTCCCCATTAAATATACATTGATTAGGGTCAAATACAGTCAAACCAAGTTTCAAATTCATTGAACACTATGAAGTACATGTAGTGCTGTAACATCACGGATATCTCCAATTCCGTTTAACCGCCAGTCGAAACCGGATGGTTTTTGGTTAAACGATTTTTAAAAAAAAGGGAAAAAGAAACTGTCCAATTGAAAACAGATAGTGCCATGGGTGGTCAGATACCGGACGGTTAAACGTTTGACTACAGCACTACTATGAAGGTACATGTACCTAACCCAACAACATGGAACAGACTAATTGACTGTCTGCACAATTGCTCTTACAGTGTATTACTTTACTACTTCATACAGGTTTACAATACTGAGCTCTCTCCCATATCGATTTTGTTAATGTGTTAAAGAATTTGGCAGTGCAAGACTAAGACCCCAAATAAGGTACATCACATGCTGTATGTATATCATTGCTGTACCTCAGTTTGGCCAAATACTAGTACATGTACATGTACATGTTAACATCATGTCAAAGGGGTCCAACTCCCCTCTCGTTTAAGGAGTCCATTTTAGTGCTCAAAGAAGTCCTGTGGTTGTATTCTGAGCATGATTTATCTCTAAAATATTTTCTTTTATCATCTTTAAAAAAAATGGTATTCTGAGACTACTTTTTAATATCTATCACATCACAAATGGGCATGATTTAGTGAGATAAAATGATTCTCAGATTACTGATTTAAGAAGTTTTACAAGCATTTTATCTGAGATTCTACATTTATAAGATAACTTAAATCTCAGAATACAATCCTTGTTTTGCCGTCATGAAACTGGCTTCTGAGGGACATGTGTAACTTTTGGGTATCAACAAAATTCCTGATAAACATACATGTACATGTACACATATAATAAAGAGATTCCATCTATTTATACATGTACCTTATTTGCCGGCGATAAGACCGCAATGCCGTATAGGCCGCACCCCCAACTTTTGACATTTCGTAGAGGAAAAAAAAAAAAAAAAAAAAAAAAAGAGAAAAAAAAACGGACCAAACAAAATCATCGTAATTTTCTTGGAGAACACTCTTTTTTTTTACAAACTGATACCAAATTCATCAATATTCTTATAAATTTACAAGTTAACCTAAAAAATGATCGTAATTTAGCAGATCTTCATTGACTTTTAAGGTAGTACTGTATCGCACGCAGATTTGGTATCCTACAATACCCCTACCTCGATGTGCGGTGTAATCCGAAATAGCGTTTTTCGACCTGCGCAGTTGCGTTGCGCGGCAGCTAGCTCCGTAAGTAATGGCCTGTCCCTTTTTTTACTTTTTGGCGATGCAATGGTACGGACTTAGATCTAGATCTATCGGCAGATTTTATTAGAAAAATAAGTTTTTTCGTCTTCATGTCAACTATGCAACATAAAATTGTCGGTAAGTTGTGTGGAGTTATTCTAGAATAGTCCTGTACCGTTGTCTAGTCATGCTACCGTTCATATAGTCCCATACGTGCAATTGGACGTGATGTTTTGACCGCTGAATTTTGTTGTAGCGTAAAGGCCGCACCCCGACTTTTGGATATTTTTTCTTCCAAAAACACTGCGGCCTTATCGCCCGCAAATACGGTACATGTTAATTATGAAAACTGATATTTAAGATATTTTGTGTATTGGAACGAATGGGACAATTCTCTGCCACTGCTTCAGTGATATTGCAGATTCAGAAACTCCCATGTAATGACAACTTCTAGTCCAATATGTTATTCCCTTAGAGCAACTTTTGAATATTCCATTAAAGGGATATTCACCCTAATAGGAAGTCCCTCCTGATATTAACTTGGTTTTCAAAAAATTAAAAGTTACATTTTCAGAACAGGGCAAACGGGAGAAGACCTCCACAGAAATGTCAAAGAAGTTCGAATTTATGTTGCTTTTTTTCTTTTTAATCTGAGTTTGCTCAAACTTTTGCTAATCGGTTTCTCTATTTTTCTGCTTTTAATAAAACCAACTTTACATAGGGGGGGGTTTCCCTTCAAGTTGAAAGAAAGTGAAGATGAAGACATCATCCAATGTCACATACATGTATTTCTCCCTCTGATCATTAGTTTGTAATCCTAGATACTTACGCACTAGTGATTGCCCTATATCTTTCTTGACCTGCTGTGTCCCATATCTGTGCTTTTATCGTCTTGTTGTCCACTTGTATGCTTCTCGTGGCAAATTCCACACCAATTGTGCTTTTGCTTTCTAAGTTGAACTCATTCCTTGTGAATCTTGATAGCAGGTTGCTCTTGCCCACACCAGAGTCTCCAATGAGAACAACTGCATCATAGGGGAAAAAAAGGAATATTCTCATATTCATGACATGGACACTAACAAAAGTTTACAAATTAGACTTATTCATTCTTTGGTAAATATGTTTTTTCTCCTGATTAACATTTAAAAGCTAGTTTAACTATATAGAATTTATAGATACACGTACATGTATATGTCAATGGTCATAAAAATATGATACTATTAGTAGCAATCATGCACAATCATGCTTACTGAATTTGCCTTGCATATATGATGAAACAGACAAAAGCTTGAGTTTAAAGCACATCAACAATTGCTCTCATTATTATTGTCATACATGCAATGGTGGTGAGCACGATCATGCAATAATCTATCCTCTTTACACTGCATGATTGTGTATTATCAGTAGGGGCGCTAGTCCCAGAACGAGGATCGGCCGCATAAACGATATCCTCGTAGTTGTAAACGCGGACAAATTGCGGATAAAAAAATTAAGATCGTCCGGCTTCCCGATCTGTGCATTGGCAATGCAATATAAAATAACCCCAGTTTACCGTCTTCTTTCATGGGTTGCCAGTCTTCAAAAGGATTTATCGCTCATAATGTTAAAGTCTCTGTAAAAAGTTAATGTGAAATGCACCAAGCAAATCATCCGCGAAAAAAATGCGGATGATCCTTATTTTTGTGGACGCATCTGTCTGCCATTACGAAGAGGGTCCTCGTTTATGCAGACAATCCTTATTCTTGGACCAACGCCCCTACTGTTAATTAATAAAGAGAAAGTGACTTCTACAGAACTAGACCGAATTTTCCGTCTCTTTCGTTCGTTAGCCTCTTATTGGGGTAGGGTCGGCCGGCTCTCTCTTTAGAGACGGAAACCGTTTAATCACATGTCCTTGCTAACGCCACGACCAACTCTGGTCGTAGCGTTTTGCCCCCAAAATCCCCCTAAATGTCATTTTACCTCGTGTATATCCAAATGTAAATTAGGCCTAGGGTATAATAATTCGGTTCCACTTACTAACTTGCTTGAAATAATCCGTTTAATGGTCCCTTTTAAGGAAATTATGGGTCTAAATTGACAGCCGTGTTGAAAATCTTGCAAGTCGTGTTAAACTCTCGCTGCCGGAGTCATCTAAATCAATCTCATCCCTTCTAGTCTACGCCGAAGGCAAAATGATTATGAAGGAAAAACTGTGCGCCATCTACACGTTCGTAATGGCGTTATCACTGTGATAACGCCATTACGAACGTGTAGATGGCGCACAGTTTTTCCTTCATAATCATTTTGCCTTCGGCGTAGACTAGAAGGGATGAGATTGATTTAGATGACTCCGGCAGCGAGAGTTTAACACGACTTGCAAGATTTTCAACACGGCTGTCAATTTAGACCCATAATTTCCTTAAAAGGGACCATTAAACGGATTATTTCAAGCAAGTTAGTAAGTGGAACCGAATTATTATACCCTAGGCCTAATTTACATTTGGATATACACGAGGTAAAATGACATTTAGGGGGATTTTGGGGGCAAAACGCTACGACCAGAGTTGGTCGTGGCGTTAGCAAGGACATGTGATTAAACGGTTTCCGTCTCTAAAGAGAGAGCCGGCCGACCCTACCCCAATAAGAGGCTAACGAACGAAAGAGACGGAAAATTCGGTCTACTACAGAACGTGTCATCTTGTGAAATAAATCAAATAATCAACTGATTATTTAGTGCAGATGCAATTACGCACACTTACATGTTACGTCTATATGAATATGAACATGGAAAAAGAGTCACCATAACATTACATTGCAATGAATTCGTCTTTGCAAGCCCAGGTTTACGCGTATACACGCGCACGCGCCTCGGCAAAATAATTTTATTGGAAAATTTCATTTTCGGAGGAATCATAATTCATAGCGCAGTATGAATCCAGGGCATATTACACTAATCTGTCTATTGGTTTCTAATTCATTGCATACACTGGTCTAACTTACAAATGTACAAAGTTGACATTCTCATTTGACATGCAAAAAGGAACGGCAACGTACATACACGACTAGACCTATAGCCTATTCACTGCACCGGTGGTGCGGTGCACTGTGTACAATGGAAACCGTACCGGCAATCAATTGTCCATGGCTCGCATTGTAAAGCTACGCTGTGTACACGGCTCACCAAGGGCTAGAAAAGATGTGTACGTATAAAACCGTCCTGTATGCGACATAATAATGTATCACGAGAGTACTTTAGACTGCTAGAAAGCTGTAAAATTTTACTTTAAATACGGGTATAACAATGTTTCAAAAACTCACCTTTGAATAAATAATCGTACTCATCATCTTTCGTACCCATCTTGTTTCGCTGTGTGTGTTTTCTTCAACCTGTTCGGTTACGCCCCTGAGAAGTGACTTCCGGATATGTCACCGGTAGGGATTCCCAAATAAACATATAATGATTGGCACTAATCTGAGAAATAAAAATTAAATCGTTCGAATTTGGGCTTCAATTAGAATATCAGAATAATTTGGGAAGATAAAGTTCACCGATGTTGCTAGATTTGGACGATTTCACTCGGGTCTTTGAGATAAACATTGATCTTCGAAATCGGTACAATGGCGGCTTCTAACGCCTACAGTGATGTGACGTCACTCGTGTAAGTGCATACAGATACCGTAGTTATTGGTAATACATTTTGGGCAACTCCCAAATCATAACTATTTAAAGACTACGAAACTTGTGTTGACCAGGTGGCAAAAATTACAAAGGCACATTATGACACATTTTCACTTTGTCAAGGATGATATATATGAATCATTTTGTTTTTTACGTGTCATACAATGGAATGAGAAATAATAGTATAGACTATGTTTAGGCCCGCGGCGGGCGATATATTTCATTCATTGTTCTCGAGGTCCATCTCTGATTCTGAAGGCATTTGATTTGTTAAATTACCGTGCGATGAATTCAAATCAATTCGACGAAGATTATCCGGTGTATAAGCGTATTTGATATTTCGACAAATCTATCACTAAATGCTCAATCATAGGCCAATATCCTGGAAAATGATGATGATCAGTGATGATCAGAGGGGATCAGATCATATGATGATCGATGAAATGATGATGATGATGATGATATCACTGAGTAACAATAACTTCGTGGTTGTTATACAATGATAATAATAACAATGATAATAATACAAATCTTAATTGTTATTGCTAGAATTATTTTGATTATTATTTATAATTATGATAATGCTGCTGCTGCTGATGATGATATGATGACTTATACATATAGTGGCCATCACAATCAATTTAGGCTTGCTCATAAGGAAAGTTTATTGAAATGAAAAAATATGATAATTAGGGTGCAGCTCCGCATCTCTCTCTCTCTCTCTCTCTCTCACTCTCTCTCTCTCTCTCTCTCTCTCACACACATATTATACATATTAACAGCTTGTTATATTGGTAGCTTCTTTCAATTCGATAATTCAATTCGATATTTGACAAATACATCCAAATGTATGATATCACCATTACGACCCCCCCCCCCCCCAATAATAAAAAAAAAACAACAACAAACATAGAAACAGAAACAATTTACTCTGTTTCCATTTTTTTTCTTCTTCAAGCTGAAATCATTATCATCAAATAAAACAAAACACAAACAAATTATATCAAAAGAAAAACAGATTAATTGAAAACTTGTTCCTCATGATTGTGCATTCATTACAATGTACCAACCAAAATGTTGATAAAATTATACATCTTGATCATTATGACTTTGCCATATATTCACTATATACATTACTGGTAGGATATCGTTATCATCATCAATTATGATAACATATTTGAAAATAATACATTAATATAATAATAATAATAATAAGATATTTATATACCGCAAATTGCAAATTGCCTCTATAAGCGGTTATAAACGGTTAATTGCCTCTAATTATTATGATAGCTATAACCAACATGATCAAAGTCTATAAAACGTTACTGTTGCATTCTAATTAGGGCCTTGAAGAAAAAAACCTTAATCATAATTGCTGAACAAAGTCAATCCAGAACAATATACAAAAATGATCGGATGGTGATGATAATAAAGATGGCTCCTTCTCATACAATTGGTATATCTAACCCTGTGTAAATATAAGCCCTCAGTGCTGGTATAGTGGGGCCTATATACCGGCAATATTGCTGCAGTTTTTATCGCAGACTCGCCGGGTAATTACAAGAGTAATCATTGTTTATTAGGTCATCGATAAAACATAGACCGACGTAACACGTTTTGTTGATCTCCCTAGAAGAATATACACGAGGTCATCATTAGAAGATAATCTTGAAGGAACAAAGTCCACCATTACACTGATGAACTTTGGGATATTGGTTTGTATGCACCGTGATAGGACTGCATTCGTTCTGCACCAACTTCGGCTCCAAACGGACTTAATTAGGAACAACCGTCTTCATTTATTCCTTTTATTTGAAATAAATAAAAACTGAAAATGAAATCGTCAAGAGATTCTGGATAGTGTCTTCAATAGGCGGACGAAGAAGTAAGTATGTTTTATCTGACGACTGTGTTTTTTTTTATTATTCTTGTTTCGAACTTTAAAGTTTTTATTAATGATATGCTTCTTTCTCTTTTAGACAGAAATTGCAAATTAAACCCAATTCGTTGACCTAAATTACATGCGATTGATTATGCGAGCAATTTGCATTTAGTAAAACTAATTCATTCTTACTTGGAATGTACATGTACGTATCCTGGCATAGCATGCCCATAATGTCGTGCACCTTAACTTTTTATTATGTCTTGGTCGTCAAGATTGTGGTGTACAAATTTATTAAGTGCTATACATGTTGTAACTAAATCCTGATTATAATCGACTGGACGATCGAGGTAACCTCAAGTATACACCAGCAAACATTACTCTGTTTTCTTACGTCTTACAAAAAATTATCATAACAAAAAAAAAACAAAAAAATTGCGCCAACGAAATCAACCGATCAATGTTAATCAGGGGGCTGAAAAGACTATATTATTCATCAAATAATTTTTCCCAATTTCCCTCAATCTAAATTTTATATTACCATTACGATTAAAATCCCCCCCCCCCCCCAATCATCCCGTAAATTTTAACTGAGGCAAAGGTGAAAAATTTGCACCAACTTCTCATCATGCATACAAATAAACTTTTCTTCAGGCTAATTAGGCGCAAATTATTTTAGGCTATCATCCGAAAATAAATTTCACCTGCTGAATTTTCAAAATATTTTCTAAGCATTTAAGATCTATGTAAAAAGATTCGGAGACTGCATTTGAAAACTGAATGTGACTTGTTAAATGTTATATACACCAGGCGTATAGTGTTATAGTCCAGTCATTGAGGGACAAATTGGGGTCATGGGGGCATGGCTTTTAGGTGGATAAAAAAAAAATGTATAGACCGATATTTTTAATTCTCTTTTCCCTCTGTTTTATTTCCTTCAATATTTGTTTCTATTTATTCCTTTTCCTATTATTCCTTATTTGCTGCTACCTCTTTCTTCCTTTTTCCTATTATTCCTTATTTGCTGCTACCTCTTTCTTTTTCCTATTATTCCTTATTTGCTGCTACCTCTTATTTGGCCAATAGTGGGGTGCTTCCTCCATGCCCTTGCAGCTATATGTCATGATTATTATCGAAATATTGTTATGATAAGACCTGTGCATTGTTCAAGGATATTATTTTGTATTTTTTCTTTTTAAAGATTTACCCGTATACGACGCGTTCAATTTATTCCACTTCATCTCAACTCATGCAGTTTTATAATTCTATTTTCTGCTTCTATAATTTTCCAAGAATAGATCCAAGAATATAAAGAAACTCAACGCGTCAAGTGGATACTTTGTCTCAGTCACGAGAGCTGCTACATCTGAAAACAAAACAATTCTCATTAACAAAAACAAGGAAATAAATTCGTCAATCTAATTTTATACTCTGACATTTCCACACGTCACCAAAGGCTGCAATGGAATAAGGATACAAAAACAGTTTCACCTGCAGAACTGCAGAATACGACAACGATTGCGACATCAAGCACGATCAAGCAAGACCCTTTCTCGACGTGGAATCATGTCTGCTTTTGAATTTTGACGGGTGGCTTCGGTCACTATCGAGAACGATTGGCCTAATTTCTTACTGGACATTTTACAATTCTCAACTCTATATCACTACTATTTGTGCTTCTCAGAAGTGAACACAATCATCATGAAGGCTCTGGAAGCTAAAGTCGTAATTTTGGGCAATGAAGGTAAGTTCAAACAAAATACAAAATTGTACGTTTATATACTCAATTTAATATCAGGATTGATAGCAAGATTTAGTAAGCAAATCATGTTGATACACAGGTGAAAATTAATAGACTTTAAATTTATAACAGTCATTATTCAGCCTTATTGCAATATACGTTCTGTTTTAATTTTGAAATTGCTAAAATTATAATCAGGTTGGCAAACATATAATAACTGGTAACGCTTTAGAGTTTTGTCGCATGGTTTTGATAGAGTATAATCACTTTAAAAGCATGTAAGTTTTGAGTTAAATAGGGCAACGAATAAGGAAATAATCATTCAAAAAAATTTGACTAATGATCTTATTATGGATATCTGAACTATTTGTTTCCTTTTCAGGCGTGGGCAAGACAAGTATTGTTGTAAGGTATGTCGGAAAAATCTTCAGTAATCAAGTTAGTCCTACTGTGGGAGCATCTTTCTTCACATTCAAAATGTAAGTATTATTAAACTATTCTTATTTTTGTTGGTTTTTTATTTTTGCGAAATTGTTTGTTTGGTTGAAGACGATCGTGAAGACGCTAAAAAAATAAAACACAAAATTATATGAAATTGAAATGTGCGCACATTTATTTAACAATGAAATAATGATCCAAACATAAATTATGCAGGGCATAGGCAACACATGCAGTTGGCTATTGAAATGGCAAATTCATGAAAATCTTTGCGACCTTGTTGTTGGTATACTGAATTGTGTGTTGAATTGATTGATAGATGCTTGATCACATGGATCATTATTTGCTTATTAAACAGATAATGAATACATGCACCAAGAGATTAATCATTTTTATGCCTGCCCCTATTCCCTAGTTTGTTATGATATTGTATCTTTTGAAAATAAACAATCGTTTTCAAATGGGCAAATAAAATATATTAAACTATTGCAGGTTTCCTTTTATACAAGTTTTTTTTTCGAGCGCCCCCTCTCCCTTTCCCCCCTAACGGGGAAAAAAAAAGATGCAAGTTGTTTCTCCTGTCTCTCTCCCATGCAGGGTCCGTTGTTGTTTCCTTGCTGGAAAACATGGATCTTTAACTCTTTTTTTTTAACACCATTCCCGCACCCTCCCCCACCCGTCCTCTGACGGGCCTACCACATTAAAGGGAACATGATCCTATCAACTCGGACCATTCATGATCAAAGTAATAATTATAACACTATTGCGTCCCATTTCCTGGAGAAATAGGCAATATTAAATGCCATAAGTAATGTTCATAGTTCTCCCGATTATTATTACGTTATGCTTCATTTTATTGGTTGAAATCGTCTGCAATATAAAGGACGTGAGATAAGAATTGGAAAAAGATAAATTCATTCACAAATGGTGTGCATTTTCAATACCAGGTATCGGGACTTTTGTTATCTAGCGCCAGCTATAATTTATCCTTATACGATTAATGATGACGTCAATTGTGTGCAGATTATCAAGTATGGGGTAACGAATCTTTGAGATAACAATTTGCAAACAATACTTGTTGATATTTTAAACAAATGAATATTAGGAAAACAAAACGTTGCCATCAATGATACAGAAAACTTTCATCAGTTGGGGATAATGATAACATGTAGTTTTTAAGCTTCTACCAACATTAAATTTGTTATGCAAGCTTTCGTCCACTCCTGTGGACTTTCTCAAGCTATTAAAGTGATCAGTCTGAGTCACCATCAATATTTAGTAACAAATTATGTTCACGTCATAACTTCATCACTATAAAACAATGACATTCTTCTTAACTCTTAGGAACGTTGATAACCATCGAGTTAAACTACATCTATGGGACACGGCAGGTCAAGAGAGGTTCAAAGCCATGGCTCCCATGTACTACCGCAAGGCAAATGCAGCTTTCATCGTCTATGACATCACAGACTCTAAAACATTTGAGAATATGAAGTTCTGGGCCGAAGGTAAGTATTGCACCATGGATAAAGAAAACTTGAATCAGAATATTGTTTTTAGAGAATGGAATTATATTATTCAATTCCTTTCCAGCCATGTCTTTTCCATATATTTGAAATGGAAACAGGTCAGGGAAAAAAATATCCAAACAAATTTGGGGGCTACTTTTCAAGCTTGCTTGCATGAGAGTAACACTGTTCATTTTGTTTTGCATTGAAGTCTATGCAAATTTTGTTGGGCTTTTTGATGACTTCAGGGGCTCTTTTGGGCATTTCGGGGGCTAATTCGCCCAGAGCCCCCGTGTATTTTTTTCCCTGAATGGAAATTAAATTGGCAAATTTTATTTTCATCTTCGTTTTGCTGCCAGTCCTACGTTCGTTCTGTTAAAGAGGTCATCTCCCAATTGCATGCTTGAACCAGACATGCTTAAAAGATTTAAATCAACATTTGCACCCGTATAAATATATGATACTTTGTTTTGTTTTAATGAAGAGTCGGGACTATTAATGTATACGTTGTCAGATATCGAGACATCGTCAAGATATCTTGCCACATTGCCATTGTTGTCCTATCGAAAATAATTATTTAAACTTTTTCGATGGTTAATTAACCGCAACCATGGTTGATTATGTTATAGGCATATTCTCTCAATCTTATATGCGTTCAACAATTTCCCTTCTCATGATGTCAACAAAACTCTATGCAATGTTAATAAACCTTCGGACTATTTAAAAGAGGAAACTTTTGTTTCTATTTTTGTATCGTTATAAATATTTGCCTCTTTCATTGGAAATAGTATAGCTACTGCCCAACGGCTAGATAAGATTAAATCATAAATAAAATCTGCTTTGAATATACTCTCTTAACTGTATTTTATGTTTGTTCTTTTTACCTGCAGAACTCGAACAGAATATAGACGGTCCAATAGGTAATGTGCTTCATTTTACGAAATATGAATAAATGCTAATAATAACATTGTAACATTTGCCTTGTGGTAGCAATCTCATGATTTTGGAAGAGAGCGCCCGAGAAAGAGAGAGGGAGAGAGAAAGAGAGAGAGAGAGAGGGGGGGGGGGGGGGAGATGGACATTGCTCAAACTGTTATATGGATCCTAGAAAGTTAATATCCGTGGATATTGCAGGTATAGGAGGGAGATTGGAGATCGCTATAGACAGTACAGTAATCTTTTATGACTCGGCAGTTCAACTTGAAATTATCTGATTAGAAATAAAACAGGTATCAATTAGAACATTTATATTTTTTCTACAGTAATGTGCATACTGGGCAACAAATCGGACTTAGCTGATCACCGGCAAGTATCATCTGAAGAAGGCTTGCAATACGCAGCCAGCATCGGGGCGCTCTTCTTCGAGACATCTGCACGCAAAGATGAAGGTATAACTTCCTCCTTCTTCTTTACCAACCTATCATCTTCCGTATATTTTTTACCTCTCATTTAATATTTGCATTTCGTTATTTTTCTTCTTTTCCTTCTTCTTCTTTTTTTCCTTCTTTTTCTTCTCCTTCTTCTTCTTCTTCTTCATCTTTCTCTCCGTCATCGTCGTCATCCCCTTTTTTCATCATCCTCTTTTTTCCCTCCTCCTCCTCCTCATCCTCCCCCTCCTCCTCCTCCTCCCCCTCCTCCTCCTCCTCCTCCTCCTCCTCTTCCTTCTTCTTGTTGCCTTGTTGATAAATTTCATTGAGAGAAATGAATGACTAAATCACCGCAAAAACATAATTGTTTGAGGACACATATTAAAAAAAGAAACAATCAAACAAACAATTAAATCTCTTCTATATACATTTTCAACAATGATAAAAACTTCATTGAATTTTACAACCAAGCTTTGTTTGTTGTCCGACGTAGGTATCTCGGAGGCCTTTCTCCGCGTCGCTCTGGCTCTCATCTCCTTAGCATCAAGCACAAGTATCTCTGGTATGACCGTCAAACCATACGACACAAGCCGACGTCAATCCGCCGACATCACCGCCTTCCCACCTCATCTACAGCTACTCCGCGACAAGATAAGAGAAGACGGAACTCTTAGAGAAGACGACTATGATGAGGAGGAGGATAGGGAGAGAAATGGAAAAGGTTGCTGCGGGACATGACGAAATGTCATTTCAAACATGCAGTATCAGACTTTTGATACAGAGTCCGAGATAACAGAGGTATAAGACTAATGATACAGACAGTGAAGCAAGGTGGTTTGAACATTGGAGTATTATGGCTCTAAAATAAGCAAATAACGCGAAGTTACTTTTGGAAAGTATCAAAACGATGCTTCATGCAAGCAAGGACTCTGTGCTGCTGCAGTAATATTCGTTGGCCATGAAATACAGGCATGACCAGTATTCTGTTGTTATAATTATACGCGATCTGTTAATTGGAATTTTAGCAAGCAATAATTTTCAGAAAATGTGAGTTTGTACGAACTCTCTTTTTTGGAAAGAGAGCTGCGTTCCAGTTGTTTCTGGAGCGGTCTGAAATAGCATCGTATCTTACATTTCTATATCTGCTATAAGTACGAGCCAAACATGTGATTTCAGTATAAGTTGCAATAGAATAGAAAAAATTGATAAATTAAATTGTTCAAGCATATTGATTCGAAAGACCGTTGTCATGAGATCAGTATAACGCCTTCGATACCGGTAGGCATGGTAGGAGAGATAAGAAGTGCATATAATTGTCAATAGAAGGATATAAAAATGAAAATAAAATTTGAGCAACATCACACAAGTTATCCTAAAGAAAAACGTACGTTTCTGTTATATACGGGCACAATTTGTAAGGGATGGGGGTTTGCCTCTTGCCCGAATGTGAACTTGTGAGTTACTAAACATTATTGAGGAAGTACAAAATTATGATACGATGTGATAATCATGCATTCTTTCAAGAGTGACAGCTAATTTCAGCATATTCAGGCTGCCATGCAGGAAAGTGTCCGAACCATAGATCGAAATACTTTGTGGATATGTCATAGAATTTATTCCCGAATAATTTAAACAATTCCGACGAACTTGCTCAGCAATATACATAATTGTATTGGGTACATTCCTTTATAGTTTTACAAAAGGCAAGAACTACAATCCACAGGGGACAGATTTGTGCAGAAGCAGAATGATAGTGTATATACCTTGCATTACGAAGTGCACCTATTCACCTTTTAATCGAAAATTATGTCTACGGGTTAAATTTATATATATATAACTTATACCGTATTTGTTTGATAATTGATTTTGAATATTATAGTTGATAAGAGCAATATAGGCAAACGCTTTAGGAGATAACTGTGTTTTTAGCTTTGTATAGATAGTTATTGAAATAAAAGACACCAGTGGCGATGAAGCGATGGTAGAATACATTGTTTTTGTATATAATTTATACGGGCTCACCAAACTAACTATAGTAACAATTAATCAAGACCAAATTAACTACGATGGCGGATATTGGTGCATGGTGGGGCACGAGCCCTTGGCGAAATCCATTCCGGCATATCTGAAAAATAAGTACACAAAATATGTGTCCCTTGATATTTCGATTCCAGCAGAAACGATAAACCCCAAAAGGCACTTGAAGTGTTTTAAATCTTTTTTTGAAATTAGCATCTTTTATCAGAGAATGTCAGACATGATTGTGTCTCTACTATATACCCTAGAATCCCAGATCCACCATTGTGTTCAAGTTGTCTAAATGTGATGTATTTTTGCCCAATTCAATTTGGTTTGAATTTGATTTCATTCCTTTCACTTGATGTATTATTATGGAATGTATGTTTCCACTGAGAATTATGTAATTTTACTTGAGGTCCTGAGCATATCTAAACATAAATGCATTCATAAATATTTATTCTGAGTTTGATTGATTGATTGATTGATTGATGATTGGTTGATTGGTTGATTGATTGATTGATGATTGGTTGATTGATTGATTGATTGGTTGGTTGGTTGGTTGGTTGAATGGTTGATTGATTGATCGATTGACTATGAAAATGAATATTCCGCTTGCTCTTTTCAGTAAGGACTCACTACAACATTTGCTAGGCTAATATTTGCCATTTCAACTCCCATAGCTATATCAATATAGACGTACATGGCAGAGGCCTAGAGTCGGAAAAAGAAATCCCATCCATGCCCAAGCTCCCTACTTACTATAATTTGCCTACTAAACTGATATTTACAACCCTTCGGATTGCACACTAATTTCCGGCAAAGTAAGAGTGAATTGTGAAAGAAGGTATATCGCTTGGTTTTATACTATAGTTTTGCTAAGGAATGTAATTTGTTGATACAACAAAACTTAAAAAAGCCTGTGAGGGGGTTGTCACTACATCGTCCCTCGTACTAGCGCACTGATGGGGGCAGTGGCGTACGCAGGATTTTTTCAAGGGGGGGGGGGGGGGGGTGGGGTTAGAGGACACTTTTTTTTTTTGGGGGGGGGGGGGGGGGGGGTCCCCAAAAAATCGCAACGACTCAGCCAGCCGCTGAATAAGTGGGGGGGGGGGGGGGGCTAAGATGACCTTTTTTTTGTGTGTTCTCGATATTTGAAAATTTGACTTTTTTCTTCGTTGGCATTGGCATAATTCTTTTTTTTTTTTTTTTTTTTTTTTTTCAACATCTGGAAGATTCGTCTGCTTCAAGCAACTTCTTTCTCTATTGCTACTTACGGAAGTGAGTCCTGGGCCATGACAAAGAATGACAGAAAGAGAGTTGATGCCTTTGAAATGTGGTGCTACAGGAGGCTGTTGCAGTTGTCATGGAAAGATAAAAAGACAAATGTGTGGGTCCTGGAAAAGATTGGAACAGACTTAACCATCAGAAGGGTAATAATGGAAAGAAAAATTAACTATTTTGGGCACATTGTTAGGAGATCTGAAGGTATTGAGAAGCAAATACTGCAAGGAGCAGTCGAAGGAAAACGGGGTAGAGGTCGTCCACCAATATCTTGGACTGATGATATTAAGAAAGTGTCTGGACAAGGAATGAAAGGTGCAACACAAATGGCAGGTGAAAGAGTTGCATGGCGTGCTCTCGTGAAGGCCACAGCAGCGCTTTACAGCGCCACCTGAAGTTGATGATGATGATGAATAAAAAAAAAGGGGGGGGGGGTTTCCACCAAAATACACACATAAAAAAAAACAAAGGGGGGGGGTTCAACCCCAGAACCCCCCCCCCCCCCCCCCTCTGTACGCGCCTGGATGGGAGGGGGGAGGGGCTTGGGGGCTTGGGGCAGTTGTTCTCCAAATAAAATTCAAACGTTTTTATTTCTCACTTTTTTGGAAAATATATATTTGTATGCGTTTATGGAAAGTGACAAATTCCCAAATTTACAGTCAGGCAAAAAATATGCTTATTAAGAAGCCTACATATCAGGGCCCGCGGATCGGCGGGACTCGGTGGGCTCCAGCCCCCCCCCCCCCCTGCCCCTCTCTTTTTTGAGAAAAGTATGTTGAAGAGAAATAGAAAGATAGAAAGAAAGAAACCTGCCAGCGTCACAGAGGAGGTATCAAAATATGCTCATCTGACCGTAATTAAATGCCTAAAACCTCTGAGCTTCCGGGGCTCTGCCCCTGGACCCCACTAAGGGCCCTAAAGCGGCCCCTGTATGCCCATTTGACCATGATTTAATGCTTACAATCCCTGAGCTTTAGGGGGCTCTGCTCCCTGGACCCACGCCAATTAGTGACCTGCCAGTGTCACAAATGAGGTATCAAAATATGATTATCGGACCGTAATTAAATGCCTAAAACCCCTGAGCTTCCGGAGGCTCCACCTCTCGACCCCCGCCGGGGCTTTGCCACTGGACCCCATTCAAATTTACGCTACACCCGCTTTGCTCGCTACACTCTACCTGATCATTAATACTTTAGCTCCCCCCCCCCCCCCCCCCACTTTGAAAATTGTTCCGCGGGGCATGCCATGTAACATATAAGAGTGATGGTGCTGCGGATATTTTCTTCTGCACCCCCCTAAACGTTGTTATTCATTACGCAACTGGTCCTTCGCATTTCGCCCCCCCCCCCCCGGTCATGAAAAGAAATCGCCGCCCCTGGAGGGCAATGCCATTTTAAGAGTCAATTCATGTAATTTCCTTCCCACCAGGAGCAGATCTAGGATTTTGTAAAAGTGGAAGAAAGTGCACAATATTTCAATTTTCCGAAAACTTGATGAAAACGTCCCCATTCACCCCCAACCAACTCGGGTTTTTCGGTACCTCCTGATTTATTTGACAAGAAGTAAAAAGGGGCACATTCTTGGACTTTAATTATTTTTGTTTTGATTTTATTTCTGCATTTTTTCCATATAAAATATAACTGAATAACAAAGAACATATAAATGTATGGTATAATACAACATAAACAAACAATAATTTCTTCATGTCAAAATGTTTTTTTACATAATATATGTACATATAATAACGAAACTTAATATTTCCATAACATATAATCATAAATTTAAAGTATTATCCGAACTTTTCTATTGGAAAAGTGCAGGAGACCGCAAATATAAGCAAAGCTTGACAAGGATGGCGGCCTCAAAAAAACAAAAAACAAAAAAATCTTAAGGTAAACCTTAAAATGAAAAAGTGTTCAAACGATCTTTGTGCATGAGTTTGTGAGTGTGTCGTGCAAGTGTATATATATATATATTGTGTGCGTGTGTGAGCGTGTGTGTGTGTGTGTGTGTGTGTGTGCGTGTGTGTGTGTGCATGTGCACGCAAGCGTGCTTGTTTGTATATGTTTGTAATGAATAGTGGAAGTGCACGTAGCTCTGTGTGGTATAGTGGAGTGGAAACAAATATAGCCTTTACAATAAAGGAAACTAAGAATACGAATTAGAAAACAAAATTTGCAAAACTGAGTTGCAATGTGACCAAAATTTGACAATTGCCTACTGCAGGTTGAAATCAGTTATGTAGATACTTCGATATAAGAGTTTTTTTGAGAGATGCTTTAAAAGAATAGAGAGATGAACAATGCCTTATTGAATTTGATAAGGAGTTCCAAACATCTGGTCCATGATGTCTTACTGATTTTTGTGCTAAAAGTATTTTAGGATTTTCTAAGTGATAATTTGTTGAACAACGGGTGGGGTATGTGTGAATGTTTGAGTTTAAACTGTAAATATTGTGAAATAGGGATGGTAGTTGATTATGAGAATATTTATACATAAAAATGCATGTCTGAAAAATGTGAATATCTTGTATTTTTAATGTTTTTAAACGCTGAAATAAAGGTTCCGTGAGTGATATATAATGTGAGTTAGTGATCATGCGAATCGCTCTCTTTTGAAGCAAAAATAAGGAATTAATTCTTGTTAAACTACAATTACCCCATACAATATTACAATATATCACATGTGATAAAATTAGAGAATTGTATAATATAATCATAGATCTTTCAGAAAGAATTTTTTTAAACTTATACAGTATTCCAATATTCCTTGATATTGATGTATGTATATTACGTATATGCTCATTAAAATTTAGATGAGAGTCAATAGTGACACCTAAAAATTTAACAGATTGTTTTTCAATGAGAGGCAAGCCATCAATCTCAATATTACAATTTCTTATATCATGTACGTTGGTCTGTTTAAAATGAATGAAATTTGTTTTACTAAGATTTAATGACAATTTATTAGATTTAAACCACCCAGAAATTTTCATTAATTCACAGTTTAACCGCGTTATGAGCGTATCAAAGTTTTTATGGGAATAAGAAATACTCGTATCATCAGCAAAGATGATAAAATTTAAAAGTGAAGAGGTTTCAATAATATCATTTATATAAATAATAAAAAGCAATGGACCCAAAATAGATCCTTGCGGTACTCCACATTTAATTGTTAATTTTGTTGATTCATGATTTTGGAAAGATACATATTGTTGTCTGTCTTGTAAATAATTAGTAAACCATGAAAGAGCTTGACCTCTTACGCCATAGTATTGTAATTTATGAATTAATATTTTATGATCAATCGTATCAAAAGCTTTTGACAAGTCCATAAATACTCCAACAATATGTTCACTGTTCGCAAAAGCCTCAATTATTTTATCATACATATGCAAAATTGCGTAATCGGTAGAATGACCAATTCTAAATCCGAACTGGTTAGGAATCAATGAATTATTTTTTTGTAAGAAAGTGTTAAGTCTTTTATATATTATTTTTTCGAGAATTTTAGAGATACTTGGTAATAATGAAATTGGCCTATAATTACTTATTACTGAGGAATCGTCCTTTTTATAAATAGGAATCACTTTAGCGATTTTAAGCAAATGTGGGCATACACCCGTTGAAATTGATAAATTAAATATATATGTCAGGGGGGTTACGATATTAAAGATTATTTGTTTCAATAAGTGAACACTTATACTATCATGGCCACTAGATTTTGTAGAATTAAGGTGTTGAACTACATTAATAATTTCATAATCATTGGTTGGAGTAAGAAATAATGAATTTTCACGTGGGAAATTCAAGTACTTATTGTAGTCCTTGTCACCTGAATACTAAAGGTATGTCGCTTAATTTTCAAAGGGGGGGGGGGGGGGGGTGAGGACACGGGCTGATTGTGCATCCCCCTCCAGCTAAATCCGTCAGTGATTCTCACCAATATGTTTTTTAAAGATAACTTTTAGGGATATCCCGATTATACATGTACTTATGAAGTAGCTGTATTAGTAAAGAATCAGAATTATACCTTGTATTTGTATACCACTTTTTGTTGTTGTCAGCACTGAAGTTTGAAATACATACCCCAACGACAGCAGACTGCATGTGCATAATTATACAATGTTTATCGACGCTTCTTAGATTATTTTATCAGCGATCGAGGGCGTCGTTCCATATACAGAAAATGTGTCATTGTCTATTTTCGATAGATGACGTATTTTATTGAGGTTCTTTAGGGATATCCCGATTATACATGTACTTATGAAGTAGCTGTATTAGTAAAGAATCAGAATTATACCTTGTATTTGTATACCACTTTTTGTTGTTGTCAGCACTGAAGTTTGAAATACATACCCCAACGACAGCAGACTGCATGTGCATAATTATACAATGTTTATCGACGCTTCTTAGATTATTTTATCAGCGATCGAGGGCGTCGTTCCATATACAGAAAATGTGTCATTGTCTATTTTCGATAGATGACGTATTTTATTGAGGTTCTTTAGGGATATCCCGATTATACATGTACTTATGAAGTAGCTGTATTAGTAAAGAATCAGAATTATACCTTGTATTTGTATACCACTTTTTGTTGTTGTCAGCACTGAAGTTTGAAATACATACCCCAACGACAGCAGACTGCATGTGCATATACAATGTTTATCGACGCTTCTTAGATTATTTTATCAGCGATCGAGGGCGTCGTTCCATATACAGAAAATGTGTCATTGTCTATTTTCGATAGATGACGTATTTTATTGAGGTTCTTGTGACCGTATATACAAACAGACTTAGTTAGTACTATAGTGCCTCGCATTAATTTGCTGTTTGCTGATAATACAACAACCCTTGTTGAATCGGGACACTGATCCACAGTTATATAGGTTATGTATAGCTGTTATTTTGACCCTCGCATTTATAAACAGACATTCGGTAGGTGCAGCTAGCTCTACAGCTATATAGAGGACATTGTATTTTGTGTATATCCATTTAGTCCGGGCATTTATAGCATCTTAACCATATTCACGATGTCTACGACAGACGATAAACGCAACCTCTATGAGAACGAAACGGGGACTGGAACCTCTGAACTGCCATTGCAGCCCGCGTCCTACCCTCGGGCGCCACAATACCAACATGGTACCCAGCACCCATACCAGCAGGCCTACTGCTACCCCACCCAGCCTGTGGCACCACCACCGAGTGTGCTGCCTTACGACCTCGATCAGGTGATGGTGGTCCCGTTCGCCTCGCAGAGTAGGAGATACACTCCCAAATCGCTCACCCTTGCAGTCATCCTCTGTATCCCTATCCTGGGGCTGGTCGGAGTGCATCACTTCTACCTGAACAGACCGTTGCTTGGTGGCCTCTACTGCAGTACCTTGGGTCTCTTTGGCATCGGATGGGTTGTTGATTGGTTCAGGATTCCGTGCCTGGTGAAGAGGTGTAACGAGGACTTGAAGGAGGCGCATGAGAAGGGTCACTGGTTGTTCTGTACCGAAAGGTTCGTTGGTCCTCTGAGGAAGATCTCCCTGGTTGATGCCTACCTATTGTGGCTGCCCCCTTTCGGCTTGTTCGGTGAGTATTATTTTCAAATAGTTTATATTCTTTGTGGTCGAGATGATTTTTCTTATGAAATCTTAAGGCGTGCAATGTAAATCGTCGTTTTGAATAACCTACACAATTTTGGAAAGTCCAGTGGATAATGTCTCTTTGCGTCTTCACTATCCAGAAAATTTTGTTGCATTGAAGGCGGTAGGTAGATACCAATTAAAGACATGATGTGATAAATTTATTTCTTTTAAAACCTGCATGTAACATTAATTCATTCACACTGATCATATTTTCTCTTATTCGTATTGCAGGCACCCATCACTATTATCTTGGTCGGACTCGGTATGCCATCTTCAATTCTTTCTCCTTCGGCTTAAACGTTGTTGGATGGGTTTTCGATCTCCTCCGCATGCCGTGGCTGGTCTGCAAGGCCAACGAGGAGGTCACCGAGATGAAGGCTGGTATCAAGGTCGAAAAGCCACCATACTCTCTCCTCGATGCCTATTTCTTAGCTGTTCCTCTAGGTTTCTTCGGACTCCATCATTTCTACCTCGGTAATACCAAGCGAGGCATCCTCTTCCTCTGCACGCTTGGCGTCTTTGGTCTGGGTTGGCTTGCGGACATGTTCCAGATGCCTCTGATTGTCTCCGAGGCAAACAAGGAAAGGGAGCTGAGGGAACGACTGAATGGAGTTTTCACCCAGCAGAACAATCAGGCATACACGACGACTGTAGTCGTCGTACCCGCCGGTGGTGGATACCAAGCTTCGACGGGCTACCTTATCGAGCAGCCACCTGCGTATGCAGCCTACAACACCACCGGAGAGGTTGTCGAGAGGAGTTGCATGACATCAGGGCGACCAGATAATCATGAACATAATGTGCAACATGCGCAACTTCCACCACAAAATGGCTACAACTCGATGGATGTATCGAAAGGATAAATGTATAACATTATCAAACTTTTTACTAGGCTTTTCCTTTGTAATTACATGCATCAGTTTTTTATTTATTTAATCCATATTTTATAAACCACGAGTGTTTACCATAACTACTGTTTATTGTGCTACATTACCCTGTTGTACTTTACGTATGAGATACTATGCAGGTACTATAATTATGATGGTTTCTATCTGTGATCATGTTGATGAAAAAATACTTTTATTATGGGACAAAACCATGTACCTTCTATCATGTTGCTATTTTCATTGTATATCTAAATGTATGATTTCCCAATATTTTTCAAACATATTTTCCACGGAGGGTGCGGCTCCATTAGCTTATCAATTGATCCTCATTTCAACTGGATTGTGTTATAGACTGGTTATAAATAGCACATTTTAGAGCCTTCAAAGTCCAAATATCATATCAGGTTCAATAAAAATGAATCTGTTAAGGTTTAAAGACCTTTCGAATAATTCCTTGTACATAGATATACGAAGAGCTGTATCAGTGAGCGTATCAATATGCTTTTCTGCTCACGAACGTTCTTGTATGTAATTGGACTGCCAGAAATTACAAAATCAAATGGGGAAATAGCTTCAGACGATACAAATTCTGTTTCCTTTCTATTTCATTGTTTCTTTACTGTAAAAAAAGAAGAAGACAACAACATTGGTTTCGTGAACCGAGTGGAGTTAAATCTTTGTATGTGACAAGTGGAGAGGAATTAAACTAGGTATGTACAATATACTTTTGGGACAAAAATGCTTTAAAATGGTTGGAATTGGTTGAAACCATGTGGTTTAATCCAATCCACATGATAGACACGACAATATTAATGTCGTAAATTCATTAAAACAAAATTCTTTAAATATCACGTTGTTTGCCTCTTGAAACACGACAATTTCCTTTTTTTCTTTGTTTATATGTTGTTGTTTTTTAATGCCACGCTAGCAACAATTGATCACGATAATTTAATGCTAACAAAATTAAGAACCACAACTATTAATACAATACTAATTACAGACATATAAGTTTAATTATATTCAGGTCTTTTTATTTTTCTTGCCTTTACGGTGTGTATATACGGTACAATAGATAATATCTTTATTTCGACGAGTCATATATATATTTTTGTTGCCTCTTTCCCATTGTAAATAAAAATAAATATAAACATGTTTATATACGAGATTTAAAAAATAAAAAAAGTTGTTATGGTGGTTTCTTTAACGACACTGATGATAATGGTATAAGTGGTGATGATGGTGGTAGGTTAAGGTAACGATTATGATGATGGTGATATTGATGATGATGATAATGACAACGATGGCGATGATGATGAGGGGAGAATAATTAATTAATTCATTCGTACTTCGTAGTACGATGATTATTTAATAATGGAAAATTGTTTTGATCATGTTTATAGAGAGGCTCAAGTAGTTTACATGACGGCCATGGTGTTGGTGATGATGACAATGATAGTGTTGTTGCTAATAGTGACAATAAGGATGAGGATGATAATGATGGTCATGATGATTATAATGATAATGATAAAGCTGGTGGCAATAGAGATGATGATGATTATAATGATGATGATGATGATGATGATGATGACGATGAGTGATGATGATGGTATGCAATAGAGATGATGATGATGATGATGATGTGAATAAAATTAATGCTTAAACATCTTTACCTACTTTGGTGTTGATGCAATTGAGGGTTTAGTGGAGACGAGAATGAGAGTAATTACTGTTGGTGATAATATACTGACTTCCTGGAAAATATCATAAAGATTGATGCTTCGTAACGCTTTTGTCAGTGTTTCATCTTCTATATCTGCGATTCTGTCATTAGACTCTAATCAGTGGCGTTCTCTCACTCTCTCTCTCTCTCTCTCTCTCTTTCTCTCTCTTTCTTCTCTCCTCCCTTCTCTTTCTCCCTACTTCCATCCCACCCTCTTCCCTCTCTTCTCTTTTCTTCTCTTTCTTCTCTCCCCTCTCTTTCTCCCTTCCTTCCCTCTTTCCTCTTTTGATCACGCTATTTCTGTTACTCTTTACATGGTCAATATTTTCTATAGACATCGGACACCGAATTATGGCCGCTTCATCTGTCTAATTGAGCACCATTATCATAATATATTCTCAGTAAAAACTGGACTTTAATCTGTAAATATGAAAACACCACCTTGGCGATGAAGTTTATTTTGTACGTGAATAAATAATAACTCCTATACGTGATGTGCTAAATAAGTAAAGCATCTATTGATAGTGGACAGAAGACAACGTCTCTTGGCATATTATGAATTGTTTCATGGTGTCTTTTTTTCTTTTCTTTTTCATTCAAAGCACATATTCTCGTAGTGAAGATTATAGCACCATCAGAATTGCATGGATAGGTCCAGATGGCCGAATTAATAAATTTCCTGAGAATAATTTTACAGCTTGAAAATGATCACATTTGACAACAATAAACATAAATAATGAGAATATCAAATTGAAGTTCGCATTATCAAGAAGACGTGGTAATATGCAGGGCTTGCCGATAAAATTAATGTGATACATCTTTCGTTGCCATCAACATATTTATCTCAATTGAAGGGCTATACAGTAGTGAGGAGTTTGGTTTATTTAGGTCACATGGCCAATTCAACAATACGATTACTCCATTGAACATTATGAATATTGTTTATTGGCAATCAAGCAATTATCATATCTTACCCATCTTACTTTATGATGTTTATCTCAATTGAATATTGGATATTGTGGTTTCAAGGGCATGACTTTCAAGACCTCTTAACACAAATCACCAATCTTAGATTGATAAATTTGAACAAGTAAACAAGACAGTATGAGGGAACAAGCATCAGGTGATTACTCCAACGATGACATCATACTGTAATATTAGTAATATACGTCAAGTGGAAGTTAGTGTATTATAATATCGCGAGACCCCATGACTTGAGCAAACTCACTGTCGAGATAGAGATCGTCGTGCACAGAAACAAGGTAAACATTCGAGGTACGCGGTGAAGTATAAAATTGAACTTCACTCTTTCAGCGTTCTCATTTTGTGATACGAGTTCCAGATGGTTTCCGTTGTCTTTTATCATTGACACATTTATACCTAGTATAAATTGCGGCGAAGGACAAGGGATATGGAAATGCAGTGATACTCTTAATACTTTATCTTAGCCTGGAGCGCATTGTGATATTGTATAATTATCATAAAGAGGTAAACATTTAATTTGCTATCAGACGATAGAATGGCGTCAACTTCAGATAAAGTTATACCCCAAGGAGGAGTAACACCAGGAACAGGTGGATACCAGAACCAGAATCCAGGTGTATACCCTCATGCGTCTACCACTTATCCATACCCAAATCCGCCGTATCAGCACACCACCCAGTATCCTATACACCCACCCATGGCGCCTCAGCAGCCTCCTCAACAGCCTCCTCAACAAGCTCCCAACATCGAACCAGACCAGGTGAGGGTGGTTCCTTTCCATGCTTCTGTCAGCGCCCTTAACAAGTCTACCACTCTGGCTGTCATCCTCTGTGTTCCGATCCTTGGGTTGCTGGGACTGCATCATTTTTATCTCAATCGGCCTTACTTCGGCGTCATCTATGCCTTTACACTAGGTAATGTAATTTCAAAAGATTTGTTGATCCGAGTAGTGGTATTTTAAAACGGGTAAATAATGGAAAGGAAAAAGTAGTGCCGCCATCGCTATTCAAATTGGATTGCTGATTTGTGTCAAGATATCAGGATTACAAACTATATCTTATGAATAATTTGATTTGATCCAGGCAGCAGTGGTGGGGATCAAACTATTTTGAGGTGGAGGTGGGAGGGAGGGGAAAAACAATGAGGGCATGAACAAACCGATTGAGCCACTGGATCCAAGAATATTCAAATTTGATTGCTGACTCAGTGTCCCCATCAACCTCGTCAACAAAGGACAACAATATTAGGGTTACAAATAATGTTACTCTGAATAGTTCGATTTGAAGATGCTAACATTACAATAACAGAAGTGGAAGTGGTCGTATTAAGGGGGATCGGTAATCTTTTGACGTAGATTAAAGATGATAAATAATATGTACATTCGATTGATACGATCTTTGTGAGCGTATTGGTTCCAACCTCCCTTTTTTTTTCTCGATGCAGGACTATGTGGTCTCGGGTGGCTGATTGATTGGTTTCGTATCAGGTCTCTCGTCAAGAAATGCAACCAAGAGACACGAGAAGCACAGATCAATGGCTACCAGCTTTACAGTCCCATGTACCCTGGTGCTCTCACCAAGATCTCACTATGTGATGCCTATATGCTCTGGCTTCCACCGA
>JAVYIG010002870.1:47500-223139 GCA_035222895.1 Strongylocentrotus droebachiensis
TGAGGTTGTTCGCAAAGACCTAATGGATGATGCGAGCTCATATTAATCAACCAACGTCGGCAATCGTTTAAAGAGAATTTTCGCTCTGCTTGTTGCCGTCCTTTTGCATTCATTATAGCGGATAGGATCAAATCAATTCAAAATGACGCAGATAGAGGTTCCAGACATGCCGACGGCTCACCGTCAATTCCACGAGCAGGAGGATAGAGACAGAAGCAACATGCCTCAGTACACAGACGAAGTCTATCTCACACCTAGCCATACCGCCCAGGACAGAAAATTCGGGGTAGCCACCGTCTTGAGCCTTCCATTCTGGGGGTTATTTGGCGCGCACCACTTTTATCTCCGCAGGAAGTTCTTCGGGACCGTCTACGCCTTCACGCTGGGACTGTTCGGCTTTGGTTGGTTCATTGATTGGTGCAGGATTGGAGCCCTTGTGAGGAGATGTAACCAGGACACATCTGAAGCCAGGGCAAAGGGCCACTGGCTCCACAGCAAGAAATATCCTGGCTACCTCACTGATAAGACCCTACTGGATGCAATAATGCTCTGGCTTCCTCCCTTTGGCATCTTCGGTAAGTAAATTGGCTATGTACCGGGGTTGCCTTTAAGGGAATCGATTCTCACTTTATCTCGAATAAGATTACTTTTAGTCCCAATATTTCAAAAAAATATATAAACGAGTACTTTGTATAAACAAAGTCCACATTTTCTTTCCACAGTCCTTGTCCTGGTCACAACAGACATTCTGAATAATATTACAAAAATGTAATTTTGGACATTCGAGTATTTCTGAAAACGTTCCTTACAATATTAGGGCAATATAACAATCCCGTGAGAATAAAAAGAATAATAAATTTTATTTACCCAAAATTTTGATTTGATTTGTATTTGTTTCATTTTTCCTGTAAATTACATATTGATAGAAACTCTACTCAAGTTAGGCAGAAATTGTAGATGATAAGTTAAAAGTTATTTCAAGTAATGAAATGTTTAGTAAAACAAAGAAGTAAACAAACTGAAATTACTAACAGAACTTTCCTCTTGTGCAGTTTGATTGCTATGTTGGAAGTTTAATGCGCGGTTATGTCTCACTTACAATCTGATTGAAATATTTAAAGTTCACGGAACAGTATCTTCATGATCTTGGATATCCCTTGTTTCATTCAAACAAGTATAAACAAAATGGACGTTCTTGTTGCATATACAGGTCTATACCATTTCTACCTTGGACGGAAGCGATACGGCACGTTTCAGGCCTGCTCTGCTGGTTTCTTTCTCTGCGGATGGCTCATGGACATCTTTAGACTCTCCTACATGGTTGAGAAAGCCAATACTGATGTGAAGCTGATGAAGAAAGGGGTACGGGTTGGAGAGGACCCTTACAAGACATCCGATGCATACTTGCTGGCGTTTCCTCTAGGTTTTCTTGGGCTCCATCACTTCTATATGGGTAATAAATCAAGGGCGATCCTCTACCTTTGCACCTTTGGTGTCTTCGGGATTGGGTGGATCACCGATCTCATCCAGATGCCTATGATTGTCAGGGACGCCAACAAGAAGCGGGAGCTGAATATCAGGCTCCAGAATGCATTGACACAAGGACAGCCGCAGACAAATGTCCTGGTGATGACGACCATACCGGCCACCAATACAGGGTTTGTCGCAGGGCCTGTTGAAGGTCACCCAGGACAGGATCCTTCAATGGTGCCAGGAGCTACGGTTAATCTTCCAGAACCTCCCCCAGCGTACAGGGAGAACGCATCTGCAGGGGAAACGGTGATTCACGAATGAACCTAACCAGTGGTGCCTATAATGGGTCTCGATGACCATCGGATGGACAAGTAGGTGCAATGAGAACAGGGGTTGCTATGAGAGTTAGTTTGGCACCAGCTTCTAGTGCTTCTATAAATCAGTTAATAAACTAGGCTTGGACAATGACCTTGCTCATGATGGCGACAGTTGGATGGCAGGCTAACCACATGCATGTTAGTATGTATTTATTAAAACAAATTCCGAGTTATTACTAATGATTCTTGATGACATACAAACAACACGGTATTCATTAGAAGAGAAATGGTCTGTATTAATAATTTATTCTTCTGATAGAGAGCATCAATGAACTTCTAAATTTCATGGAGAAAAAAAACATGGTCCGCGTATCAACCGCCAGTGTGTTTTGTATAAAATTCATAATAGTCGTTGAAAAATGTTACCAGGATTTACTCTTAACCTTTTTTTTTTTTTGGGGGGGGGGGTAGGCAGTATCGTTTAAGAAGTTTGATTCATTTGGATGTTTTTTCACCTACCCTGCAAAATAACTATTATGCTGCATGCATGGAATGCATTATTTCTTTACTCCAATCCACTATTATCATGTCAGCAATTGTGGAGGTAGTGTGCCCAGCCCCCCCCCCCCCCAAAAAAAAAAAAAAAATTAACAAAAGAAAGGGAGAAATCCTTTTATAACCTTACAAATCCTGTCATTGACATTCTGTCCGAGAGCTGGTGACGGGTACCAATACTGTATGTGACTTCTAGTTTCATATTTTGTATCAATTTGTCAGAAATATTCACTTGGACAGATAATAAGTGAAAACTAAATTCATTTCATGTTAGGCAATAATATTGTATGCTACAGAATGATGTTGCAGATGGTAAATCTCATTTGTTGGACGTCTTTAAATTCTATACCATCGAAATTCTAAATTGGCACTTCAGATAACGAATGCAATTATAATATACGGAGTGCATTATGACTTTGCACAATTCACCAAATTTTATTGTACAATATTGTGTTTGTAAATAAAAGTTCCATTCAATACAGAAATCATAATGCAAACCTCTCTTGAGCTTAGTACTGTCAATAATATTCTTATCTATACTCTCTGCTTCAAATTCTTATTACATTGTATTTGGTCAAAGGCACTATCAACCAAAATCGAGAAGGGAATGATTTGGATTATCATGAGCACTTTGACATGTGGACAATATTATTCTATATGCGTCTCACTGTAACTAATCGCATTTAGTCTTTGAAGTCATATAGCGATGTTTTTTGTTGTTTACATAATGCAAGCAGACACGGGTAAATTTCCTGACCTGTTGGTCCCAAAATAGTTTATCAAAAATACATCTCAGTGCGTTTTTTAGTGCAATAGGCAAGAATAATAATGTCAGATCGGGCCTGCGTTTTTCGGCTTTTTCGTGAAGACCTGTCAACAATGCCGGCCAAAATTCTGTCCTGTCCAATATAGAGAAACTATAAGGCAAAACACAAATATCATGCAACGTAAATCGAACGCTCATCAATCACACTCTTTGGTAGTATAAGATGCAGTGCTACCGAAAGTAAACTGGTGCCAGCGTTAGACACAACTAGTATATTGCGCCAATCTTTGGACCTCATTACGTCTTGGTCTGTCCTATCATCGATGGCAATCTGTTTGTAATATAAATTATGGCGCCTTTTTTTAACCTCTCTGAATCAAAGGTTTCTCGTCAAGATGATGGGATTCAAATATGCATGAATTACGGAAACCAAAATCGTTATTCCCTTGCGCCTTTCATTGTTTGCAAAACACTATTCCATCTTTGGTATATCACGTTGGACACTTCCCTAAATGCAGTTTGACAATCCCTGCTTTATGTAGCTTCTTCAGCAGCACAAACTCGTCCGGTAGCTGGTGAAACCGCCGATAACCATAATCATAATTAGTCCGCGTTTTGTTCCTCCTGCTGTCATCGTAGTGGTACGGGATGGAAGTTTCTTGGAATTGAGGGAAGGGGTAAAATCCGTACATGTGGATCTCCTCACAGATCGTGGCAGCGATGTTGAACATGAGAAGACCAGTGCTGATTCTCTCCTCGTCGATCCCCTGCGTTAACCAGTAACTGATATAGAAGAGAAGAAAAAGAAATTTGACAGCGCATTAAGATAATCAATTCACCATCTACAGTTGTATCCATGGGAAAAGTAATACACGACTTTTGACAATTTTCATCTTAATGTTATCATCTCACGCTAAAGAAATATTCCATAGTTTCAACTACTAATATACACTGAGAGCTTTTGAGGGCCGATGGAATCTAAAGAGCTTCAAATCTATTTAATGAATTAAATCATAATAAATAAATGAAATCAAATAAATGAAATACATACATGTAGAAACATAATGATTGAAACATAATGATTGAAACATAAATAATTGTACATCTTTTTTTCCAATCAATTTTAAGATACAACATTACCATCAAGTTAAGTTGACCTCTAAGAATCAAGAGAAGATGTATTTTCATTCTTCATTACAGCAAATACCAAATTAATTGCTGAATGTTATGTCTTCTTAAAATAAAATGGGTCAAATATCTTACTCTGATATATCTGGAAGGATATTTCCTGGAAACGCTAGCTGGACGTTGGTGAATCTTTTAAAGTTCAGATTGAAATACTCTAATATCTCATGGACCGTCCTGCTTACGTAATGCGTCGAAAATATTGGAATCCACAAAACATATTTCCCATAGCTAACCAATCGCTCCTCGAAGCTCTTCTTGTCCGTATCCTTTTTCAGTCTGCCGTAGAACCGATCAAGGATGCTTGGGTTAAACGTGATGACGTCTGTCTTCGTTCCAACGTCCTTCTCGTAACCTTTGACCGTAGCGAAGTTGCATCGGAAGGCGAAGTCGGCTGCGTCGATCTCGGCACCGCAGGAGCTGTTGATAAGAATCCCGCTGTTGCCGACCACGGAGCACGTCTTGAAGTACTGATTACTGAAGAGTTGCTTTGTTGGGAGAAGCTTCCTAAGGCCTGGTGGTATCAAGATCATGGCCTTTGCCTTGGCACTGTAGAATCGCTTGAGTTGACCTCGTGTGTCGTCGTCCGATGTCATGGTGATCATCTTGTACGGGTTGAAAAATTTGCGCATCTCAGTTCTGTTTTGCATTGGGAGACAGAAAAATTGGAAAGTGTCTTTTATCATCATTCAAGCAAGTCAAATAACCCTTTTTTTGTCCAAAATGTACATCGTGTGGGGTGACGTTTGATATTCATCTTTTTATATAGCCTTGCCATAATTCCATCCGAACCTAACCCTTTCTAATTTTCGAAACAACTTTTACAACACGACAAATTATTCATGGGAATGGCTGACGAAAAATAGAAATATCACGTCGGTTATCAACAAAATCATGTGTAGACCTGTCTATTCTACTTAAACACACATCACTTATTTTCTGTTTTATATTATCCAATCTCTTTAATGATAAATCTATCATGATTTTCCCTTTTTTCAGATCTGACCATATTATAAAATGCATGAATATTTATTTGGTCAAGAGCACAGCGGCAGAAATCGAGATGATCAATATATAGGCTCTATAAACGTGATAATGCGAATGAAATAGCGCCAGCTTTGGACGGTGCATGGCAATTCTATCATGGTTTATCATGGTTTAGGAAAAACATGCTTCAAATATTTTTCTTTGTAAGTCCTTCTTTATACATGCACATCACAATTCCCATCTTTATCTAATCTATCATGTGTTTGCTGTGCTCATACACATGAAATAATATCATTCTATTTCCTGTTTCCTCTCTATCGCCTACGTTTTTTGAATGAGTCATGGCCATTGTCTTAGTTACCACTTTATATTTTCACGAGTTATACCACTTTTGACGCTTCAGAGAGCAATTTTGTCCGTCTAACATCTCCAGACATGAATATATCAAATTAAATTTAAACCATCAGTAATAGCAACGACAATTTTGAAGCTTCAATAATTATTTGCAAACTATTTACAGTTATAATTTTCAAACAGTGTAATAATAATAATATGAATATGAATATTATAGCCCTTTTTAGACTGCCAAACACAGGACGTCCACAGGAGGACATCCCAGACCCTGGTGCGAACACGGAGTGTAATCTTTATGAAAACACGAGGTAAGGTCACGGCGCCCTTTCAGTTTGCAACTCAAACAAGGGGTGCACTCGGTGTGCATTTCCGTCTGGGGTGATCTCGAGGTACGTTTCCGTGACAACGCCGCCAATCGGGCGCGCGCTTTTCGAATTTTGTACAAGAACAGTTTCTCATACCGAAATATTTATTTTACTTATTTCACATTCTTCGATTAAAACCTAACCTAAAAAATAATTAAGTTCATATTTGGTATTTATAAACTTAAATTTATGTTTAGAATATTTAAAACTATCATAACATGCAGTGATACGATGCAATGACATCGACAGCGCGCGCAAACCTGAATGCTGATACACAGAGCTGATACTTCCGGTTCCGGAACACACGCCGTGTGCGTGCCGAGGCGATTCAGATCGCCAAAAACACGAGGTGTCGTCCGGATGTCGTGCTAGACACATCCTAGAAACTCTAGGATGTATTTTACCTCGTGTTCACCCTTTGTTCGTGCTGTGTACACCCGGGTGTCTTTTTCCGCGTACTTTCAGATCGCCGGTAACAGTGGATGAACAGTGGATGACGTCCGGACGTCATCCACTGTTTGAGGTTCAATCTGAAAGGGGCTTTATATAGCGTCGGTATCCGCCAGGCTCTGACGCTCAAAACGTTTGTTTATTCGTCGTATTTTCGATCTTAAATTATTTTTTTAATAAATAATTTCCCATCCCGTTTCAACATGTTTGATAATCTATTTTTATTCTTCTTCTTCCTCCTTAAATTATCATTTTTACCCTTCTCTGCCTCCCATGAAATTGTGTAAATGTGATGAAATCAGGACTAAATATTCCACCTGTAGCCTACATATTCCGTACTAACTTGTGAGGCAAACATGATAATAAGCAGATGCAAGCAGATACATGACCCCTTGTAAAAAAAAAACCATAGTATTACAACCTTGATAAGACTGCTATACCTTTAATAACTGAATAACACGTTGTGTACGTCGTTTGTAGAAGCCAGTATTATACACATCCTTTGCCCTCTATTAATATTTTTCTCTGTATTCCTCCATTCGATTAGGAGGCACATGAATCCATGCCCCGCGCCGCCCCGCCCCCCCCCCCCCGTATAGCTATGCCATTTATCTGCTCACCTTGTTTGAAGAAGTCCTGTTTTATTAGCAGCCCAGTGATGTTGTAAGATCTCTTCAACGTTAGCTTTGGCCTTGTCATCATACCGGACGATAGAATAATACGACTCTTCACCATAATCGTCTTCCTGCGCTTGATCCTCCGCGAAACCCTGCATCTTTCTGTTTGGAATATGAAGATAATATAACAATGATTATGATTACAGTACCACAAAGGGTTATATTTATAATTCATATTTTATTCACACACACAAATTATGCCATTCGTTAAACATGTTAAATGTGGAACTGTACAGAGTGGGAGATGCAGATAGAGGGACAGAACCAGGAATACTGACAAAGGAACGGGGAGTGATAGAGAAACTGAGAGAGAAGGAAGAGGAGCGTACGGTTCTGAGAGAGACAGGGCAAAGAAGAATTAAGAAAGGAAGAAGAAGAAGAAGAAGAAGATGAAGAAGAAGACAAAAAGAAGAGAGAGAAATAGTGTGTGTGTGAGAGAGAGAGAGAGAGAGAGAGAGAGAGGGAGGGAGAGAGAGAGAGAGAGAGAGAGAGAGAGATTGTAATGCATTATCAGATCCCCATAATTCTATATTTGGATTTTTATTTTATCGACTGTAAAAGTATAGAAAATTCGCGTTTGAAGTTGGGCATAAAGGGACAGGATTGAAACTGAATTGTCAACCCCTGCGCCTTACAAGATTTTGAACATGGATCCTACGGATATCAACTCTTACAAAATACAATATTTTTAGGCTGCATGAAATTGTGCGGATAGCTACGGTCTGTTTCTTGTTAATAATAATAGGTTCTCCGTAATTTTTCTAAGAACTGTCGCTGCATTGTTTCATAATAGATACTGCCAATACCTAGCTCAATGAAAAATGATCCCGATAATGACATAAGATAACCTTTTTTATGCTCTTAAACACAGCGTGATGTGGAAGACGCTATAGAGTATGAAGGATTAACACAAAAACCCAGCATGGATTTTGTCTGGTATCTTAAAATAATCAGGCCACAGACGATGATGAGAGATAAAACCATCCCAAGAATAATGCGATAAAAAGGCCATGCATGGCATCAGTCTGGCTCGACGAAGATACGATACATGAACCTAGTGACGTTCAGTCAAAATTTAAAGTCCTAATCGACTCAAATATACAAATAATAAACAAAAAGGACAAAACGTTTATCAACAAAAAATCAATATATATACTTTTTTCATTCGGGGGGGGGGGGGGGCACTAGCGTATTTCAAAAAGCTGCAAATGGCAAGGAAAAAATAGATTCTGCCACTTGTTATTTACTCACAGTTAGCAGGTTAGGAAATCGTTGTCAGACAACAAACACACGAAATATTGACTTATTCTAAGTTACTTAGGCTAGTCACGACTTATTTCTTCCCAAGTTCCCATCTTCAAATATTTAGGTGGTACATGGTCCCCTGTTAAACAAACCAAATCCCGGCCAAAAAGTAATATCCTTACTACTAGTTAATGCCGATCAAAGCAAGTTGAGGCGAAAATATATAAGTTTTAAAATGTTATCATAAACCATCCCGTACATCATCACCAAACATGTTACAAAATGTGCTGAAACAATATAGTTATACTCTTTCACTGAGAGCTCTGGTGGGCCAAGCATCTCAGAATGACTAAATGATTACAATTAAAACAGGACTTGCCCCATCTTATTTCCAGAACTTGAAAGCCCCTCGTACCGATCATTCATCTTTGCTCATCCCTTCTCTATTAAAAGCATACACTTATGTCAAAATAACGGTAATCTCAACATTTACCTTTAAAGGGATAGTTGAATTTTGTTGCAGAGGGCGCAAAACAAAATAATTTTGTTGTGAGATAATGAAAAGCTGAGTGTCAAATTTGAAAAAACATACTATTCAAATGACAAAATCATCTTTGCTTTATCAATATCGGTTCAGAGACGGCTGAAATATCCAATATGACCATTTCTAATTATGTTGTGTGGGGCCCCACAAATATCCATTAAAAAAAACGAGATAACGCCTTATATACGTTTTATTCCAGCCAATGCCAATGTTGGCTTTTTCGTGTTGGTTATGATACGCACAACAAGCCGGCCCGTGTATTGTTTTAATTAATTAATTAATTAATTAACTAACGGTCATCATATCTTTTGAAAGTGGAGCTGAATTGGTATAATCGTATTTAATCTTAATTTGTAGGTCATAAAAGGGCACTAGTAATGTGATAAGTAATAAGTAATAGATATAATTGCGTAATTGCAAAGAAGCTTTTTGTACAATGAAAGAAGGAATTATATCATGGAAATGAAAAGAAAAAAAAATTCGACCTTGCCAGGACTCGAACCTGGAATCCCCTGATTCGTAGTCAGATGCCTTATCCATTGGGCCACAAGGCCGCTCCATAAACATATGCGAACTTTGTGTCTTTATTCCTAATGTATAGAGAACCGCGCGTAATACACAAATTGTCACGTGATTCATGCCTGCGTAGCCTTTACGCAAGTTTTTCTTTTGTATATTTTGATTTAAAATATGACATGAGGACTTTACTAGCGATAGAAATGTATTCATATCATAATATATATTTCTTTTTCTAATGACAACTTCGTCAGATCAACTTCACTATCACACTGTACGTTACTATTGTGTTTGCAAAGTGAACGCACACGTATAACAGCGGTCATAAGTTAGTCTTCTAACAAAGACCCTGATTTGAAGGTTCAGGATATTGGGTTTTGATAGGCGAGCGAGCGAGCGAGGGGAGGGTGGGGGGGGGGGGGGGGCTGAGGGATCATGTTGCTATAACCCCTCCCACCAATCCCCTCCCCTTAAAATTGGGGGAAATGCCAATATTCGGGCAACTACATCTTCATTCGGGCTGCGATATAGGGGTGTCCGAGCATATTTAGATTACAATAAAAGTCAAGCAAAAAACGATGGAACCGGACGATATCGACGGATCCTAGCTTTTTAACTCCTTTCTGGGAAGTTCCGGCTCCAAACAGACGAAACGTCATAATATCATCGTCATTTTTTTCTTTCTAAAGGGCCTAAGCCTGATGCAAAAACATGGTTACAGACATTGTAAAAATTGACTTTTTGTTTTTGTTTAATTGGGATAATAATCATTATAGGTAGCCCGCATTTAAAGCCCCATGTATAGGAAATTCCATCAATCATAAAGGTCAAAGTAAATCAAAGAGAGTTGTCGCTTTCTCATATCACCATGATAACCGACAACAAACAAAGAAAATAACTTGTCCTTGATTGAATATATCAGGTAAAATCCTGGCTTCCTTCACCAATGTTCGTAGATTTTATCGATTTCCTCTCGCGCGAGGAGGTGGGTATAGCCTATAATCTAGGCGGAGTGCCGAGCTTTTTTCTTTGCTGCTAGACTAACCCTAAGCAGAACGTCTGATACGGCGAGACTACGAACCGTGAGTCCCTAAGCAGACGTTCTGCTTAGGGTTAGTCTAGCAGCAAAGAAAAAAGCTCGGCACTCCGCCTAGATTATAGGCTAGGAGGTGGGCTGATCAACGACCCTGACAATAGAGATCAACGGGAAAGTTTAAATCTCCGATCGTTTATCGGATCAAAAAAAACATTTAACCCTTCCTCACCCGAGACAACGAGGTAAATAGTTTTCAAATGAATTCCATTGTTGGGTGATATAATGGGAATATTGGGGTAAGACATTGTGTCGTGCTGTTCCAGCTTTTCGCATGTCAAAATAATAAACATGGATTTGAGATCTAAATCAGAGCATCTCAGTGTGGAAAGGAATTGTAAAGGTCCTATGAAGGTCTTTGAAATATAAATTTCATTCTTAAATAAGCGCGTGCTCCGAGACCGAGTCCAGTACAGGCCTACCTCTCGAGTCTCGTCCTATTTATCTAAAATTGCTTTTGATGATTAACTTACTCCATACAGAATCGTTAAAGAGTGATCTATAGCCATCTATAATTATAACTGATGCCATTTACTTTCAGTAGTTACTAAAATTGGGTCTTAACATGCATGCTTTTCGGTCGGTAGCGGTTCTAGAGGGGGCCTGAGGCCCGAAGCATCCCGCCCCCGATTTTTATTAGAAATAAATTTAATCGAGACGCCGTACTTGGGTAAGAACCCCAAGCCCCCTAAGCCACCGACCCCCTTAAAATAACAAAATACTCTTCTAGAGTCGCGCCTGTGCACAGTGGCAGATAGATTCAGTATGAAACTGAGCTAGTGACTTCGTAGAATAATATTGCTTACTGTGCCTTAAAATCCAGATTTGTAATGGCAATGAAATAGTAATTAATTTGATTCTCTCAAATAAAACTTCGCACCTGAAGCTGTCAAAACCCGTCAGGTTCAATAATCGTAGTCCCATGTATAGGAGACCAACCCCTCTCTATCCCAGGTTTGGCAAATACAATCTCACTCAGCAGTAAGTCACACAGGTGTTCGACAAAAGAGAGTCGCAAACGAGCCGATGATTGAAAAGAATTGACAGATCTGGAACACGGCATCCCCATGAGAATTCATGTCGACAGCATGTCCACATTCTCCCTAATGTTGCTTGATTATTTTGCTATGAAATATGAATAACTGTTTGCTTTTACTTTCGAGCAGGTTTTATAATGCTCCACATAGACTGAATTTCATTCCTTTTTACGTCTTTAAGTATATTCTTGTGCTGGCGGCAAATCAACACTATTATATGCATCGCAAGATATGCCAAGATATACTGAGTAAAATGTTGTTATTTTAGTACGAAACAAAATTTCTGAAACATTATTTGAAAGGAAGAATATTCATGTCTGAAATATAGTGCGAATCTCGAAGTGTGAGGATTTATACAGAAAATACATTCTGTGTAAAAACGCCCTTCTATAAAAATATATATAATTCAGATATTTCAAAAAATATTGTTTAATTGTTGTCAGGAACTACCAACAGTGCAGTAGAGTTGTGGCAATAGCAAAGACTATAAGAGATTTAAAAAAAAAAAAAAAAAATGAGGAAAAAAAAATTTAATTCAAGACAGTACATGAACGTAAATATGGAATATATCAAGACCTGAACACGGCAATTCTTACCATACCATGAAACCTGAAAATAAAAGTTACTATTCATGCCAATCATAATCACATGTATAACCTGAAATGCATGTTGGTTTTGATTCATTTATTTTGAGGATAAGATGTAATTTAAAACCATGTTCTACTTACTCAGTGACATGAATAAGCGTCTGGTTTCAAATCGAATTTTTCAATTTGATTCGCTAGATTTAAAAAAATGGGTCACGGTTGCCTTTTATATTTCTTCTGGTAATATATCACACACCCATCAACATAACGTCTGCAAAACAGGATAAACGAGTGTGGGTTGACATTAACAATTTGTACTGATATTATCATGTTTTCGTGGATAAAAAATAACTTAACAATATTCGCGAAAGTATGAGAAAAACAACAAGTGAGAGAAATACGTTAGACAAATGTGGATCACTGATGTAGGTCTTTTTTTGTATAAGAAAGGAAAATAAAGGGTGTAAAATTAGCATTTTACCTTCATTATAGTGTATGCAATTTGTTTTAGGTAAGAGAACAGAATTTCCCTCATACATCGTTCTTGTTTCATTTACCCCCTTCCTTCTATTTCCTCCCTTCCCCCTCACCCCCTCTCTCTCTCTCTCTCTCTCTCTCTCTGTCTCTCTCTCTGTCTCTCTCTCACACTATCTCTCCCCTCTCTCTTTCCATTTTAAAATTTTATTTTTAATCTCTCCTGGCTTCAAGCCAGGACAATTTTGTCTCAACTTGTTTGCAAGTAAATTACTTTCATTTCTGAATTACCATTATACCATTAAAAATACAATTTTCATAAGGCATTGTCTAACACAATAATATTTTGAAATTTCATATATATTCTTGATTTCGGAAATATGGAGGCATGTAAAACCCACCCATGGCAAACCCGTTTCCATGGCACCGACAATATAAATGGAAGGTGGGCGGGGCAAAATACCGTTACGAGTCTTTGGGCGTGTTCATGCTTCACTTTTTCTGGCCAGAATCAGGCATCAGTTCTGTTACGCGTTTAGTTTAAAACACGGTTGCGTCAATGCTTACTTTTGTAGAATCACCGAAAAAAACGGCGATCACGATCGCCGATCGTAAACTCACAAAAAGATGCGTTTACAATTTGTAAACGCGTTTAAATGGGGTCAACGCACTGACCTCTAGTGGGTCTACGTAGCATGCACAGTAGGCGTGTCTGCACTATCTCGAGATTGCCAAATATCCAGCTATTTTGAACTATCCCGATCGAAACTATCCAGCTATTTGCGTCTTCATTAGACCGAAGTGGCAAATTAGCTGGATAGTTGGTCGGGATAATATCCCAAGATATCTCGGTCTAGTTTGCAAAATATCCTTCTATTTCCGAACTAGCGGGATAGTTTGCGACCGTCTTCATTAGACCGAAGTACGGAGTCAATTATCCCGATCCCATCATGCACAACGATTTCCGGTTCGCACATGCGATCTATACCGCTCAGCGCTGACCTCGCAACCACTGACCTCGAGTAAACACGGAAAACCGCAAACTAGACCGAGATATCTTGGGATATTATCCCGACCAACTATCCAGCTAATTTGCTACTTCGGTCTAATGAAGACGCAAATAAGCTGGATAGTTTGCGATCGGGATAATTCAAATAGCTGGATATTTGGCAATCTCGAGATAGTGCAGACACGCCTAGTGAAGGTTTGCGAATCCAGCTGGAAGACCAATTAAGGCCACACAAGGAGAATTGCCTGGATGAGCCAGAGAAGTAAGCATGAACAGTACACCGTGGAACTGCGATCACGATTGAGCGTTTACGATGAGCGTTTCAGATCGCTCATTCTACCTTCAAAATCAAGCATGAACGCGCCCTTTGATATCAAACTGCGTATTGTGCTTGCCAAGTAGAGAAGAGCGAATAACTTAAAAAACTTAAAACTTTTAAAGAGCAGAATATCCATAACTTTCATTGACTGAAATATTTTAAGTATAAGAAAAAAGCTTTTTCAAAGAGTTTTTTTTCTTTTGCAAGCTGAAATACGATATAATTCATTTTTCATTAATTTTTTTTTAAAATCATCACCGGGCCCTGTTATATCAATCATTGCATTTATCTTACATCTATATGAAGAAATACAACAACAATAATGCTATGTAATAGTTCTGTTACCGCCCACGTGGAATTGTCAGGTTGTCGATTCTTGAAACTCAAACACATGCATCCTGGCACTAACCTTGACTTATCAAATAAAGCATTGACACCTTCATTAAACAGGAACCCTAACTAACCAAGTGTACTTCCAGTCAGACTGAGCAAGCACAATTTCAAGCACTGTTAATTACTATGCTAGTTAAGAGATTGAGATGGCAACTTTGGACAGTCATGATTTAAAGCATCCATCTCTTTCTTGGGGAGTCACAAAAGGAAATGTTGAATTGGAGAGTCCGGGCAATTTGCAGAAATATTAAGCCAATTATTCCATCTAACGAACAAATAGATGAATGAATGAACGAGTGATTGAATGAATGAATAAATGAATGAATAATTAAATAAATAAATAAATGAATGAATGAATAACCATATCAATCAAAGAATGAAATATAAATAAATAAATGAAAATAAATAATTAATTAATTAAAATAAATATTTACAGCTAAACATCACACGTAGTAATGATAATCAAAACTATAGTGAGAATAGGCATAGTTCCAAAATATAAATACATGCATAACCATAACAAATCATTAATGTACAGTGAAATTATTTTAAACTAACCATCATCAGTTACTCTTTATTATTTTTCATCCAAATGCATTATTCACACCATCTATGTTAATCATCTCTCATCACTGTCATCGGAGTGACGTGAGAATGACGTCATATTATATTCGCCATCTGTCTCTGTATATGAAATCATCTATATCAACTTCAAGGTTTACTAAGAAGTCAAACTCAGTGAAATAAAATGAGGAAAGGGAAGAGGACAAATAGAGTCTGGATACCGTGCAGAAAATCAAGCAGAGCAGAGAGACGTGGTAGACAATGGAACTAGAAAAAAAGAGGAAAGAACCCATTCTAATAGCGACATTGGCAGACTGAGACATTATCTGCAAATTAATTTACTAATTCATTTCATATAGCCCGTTTACATTTATCAAATCAGAAAATACCATATTTCTCCTCTTTTTTCTTCAAAGAATCTATAACAATATCAAGTCTTGGCATTTATCAGTTTATTGTTATATTTTGTCAGTCAAAGAAATGATATAAGCCACATTTTGTATCAAAATAACAAGACAAAGAAAAGAAAAGAAATAAAAGAAAGGAAGAAAAATTATCGAAAGACTAAAACAGGACCGTCTTTTTAACGTAAATATAGAAGAAAAAATAGTTTAGTTCCGACCGGATACGTTAGGTCTGTACTATACAATGGGGAGCTAATAAATGCGAAAAATGATAAATAAAGACATCAACATTATTTTTGGAAGAAAGCCAGTGTAGGTAATTCCCTGTCAGAATGAAATCTTTTATCTGTTTCATGAATACGACAAAACAGGTATATCAGTCCCCCTGAAGGTAAATACGTTCTGCTGATGTAGAACTTTTTCTCTCTGTGTCTCCTTTCATCTCATTTCACTCTGAACTTGTATAACATAGTTGCTATACCTCCTTCGGGAATAGTTCGTGAGTGCTGAAATGCGATGACGAGTTATTGCATATACTTGTTTACATTTGTACACGAAGATTTGAAAAAGTTATGTTTGGTTCAAACTGGTTTGCTTATGATGATGTATTTATACCGATCCTGTACAGCAACCACAGACAAGCTTAGAAGCACCAACTTCATATAAAATCACTTTCCTGCATGAAATAAACTCGTTTAGGATATAATACTTATATCAATTTGGGTTATGTAGATATACGCGACTGTTGTCATTTAAAGGGGCCCCTATTTTCTGTGTTTCTTTTTTCTACTTAATCTTTTATATTAATTGAGAATCATTGAGACGTGCTCATATATACTACATGTATTGTATTATGTACGTCTATATTTTGTAAATTGTGGAACTAATAAAACTTGAAAATGAAAACTTGAATATTCATTTGTTTGTTTGAGCATTTAGTTACTGCAGCTGCAGGTGGTCACATTTGGTTGCAATTGCTATGTTTTTGAGTGGCTTGCAGCAATAAAGAACTGTGTGATGCACGATGTCCTCCACCACCAGTACTTTTCAGTTCTGATGGTATCAATATAAACCGGAAAACATCCCAGGGATACAATGATTGAGGAGTTTAATAGAAATGTCAAAGTAACATTATCGATAACATTAATTTTATATCATTATAATGCATACAGAGAATTGTACAATATACCGTCTTAAGAACATAAAGACTTTAACATGACACTGATTAAGATTGATAGTGAAATACAAGATAAGAGATATTTAGTTAACACAAATCATTATTTTTTTTCATTTCCTTATTTTCCACTTCTGTCTGCGCAAGGAATCTAGCATCATGATATGAATAATCGTCTGGATTTTTCAACATTTCCTATCTGGGTCAAAGGTCAAATTGATTTGTATTCGATATTGCAATGATGTAATGTGATACTACTGAACAACAACATTCAATGTGTATTCAAAGGCAGAGGACGAACTGCATGGTTAATAATGTCAAGATATTATTAACAACTTGGAACTAATTTTAGAGCCATAAAAACGAGAAAAAAGGATAGGCAACATTACATCATGATCAATATACTCTTCGACATAGTGAACCTTCTTTTTTTGTGTGAGGGTTCTATAATTATTTCAAACTGTTACTGAGAGATGCTTTCTCTCCCTCTCTTCACCATACTTGGCAGTAATTGCAAGAAATAGGTGAAACAGGAACAGCAAATGTTTTACTGAGTGTGGATTTGGTTAAAACTTTAGCTGGCAAGGTCCCAGCTTGAAATGAATTAAATGGCAAAAATCTAAATTTAACTCTGATTCTCTCCTTGCCCTCCCTTTACAGATTTCAAACATCCGATTTCCACTGTATAGAAAATAAGGTTGATTGATCGAAGGCAGCGGATAGCTTAAATAATGCAAACTTTTTCATCTGTTTGCTCAATTGCTCTCAACTTTCATATACATAAGTTAGGTTCAAAAGAGGAATTCAATTTTGCATAAGCCTTTTATAAGCATCTTTCCTCAGTAAAGTTTGCAAGCCGTCTTGAACTCCATAAATTATGTGAGGGAAATATATCACGTAAAGTCTGACTCAGGATCACGCATCGATCGTAATTTTATGAAGATGAATTTCTGGGTTACAGAATACAGGTTATAAATCTGGTTCAGGCGATTTCTGAAGCTATTCCTGGACTATAACTTGACCATGAAGAATTACATGGCCGTACATGCATTGATTTTAATGATAAGTTTGTTAAAGGTCAAAGATGGTGACCGAAGTAATATATAAAGTTCTTTCTCTCTCTCTCTCTCTGACATGATAGGGATGATGGGGGTAACACCCCAATATCTAGAAGGGCCCAACGCATATTTTTCCACTCATTACATTTTTGGTCATTTCTTTTACGTTTATGTGTTTCTTCTTCTTCTTCGTCTTCTTTTCCTTCCCCTTTCGTGTCTTTCCTTGTCATTGTAATTCAACCTAATTTACTCGTCCAATCTCTGTCATGTCTAGGGAATTTAACATATCTCTCTCTCTCTCTCTCTCTTTCTCTCTCTTTCTGCCTCGCACATCAGTTCATGAAATAAAATCTAAGAACCCCCATAGAGGTATACCAACGCTGCCTCTGCCACTCTCTCTGCCGTGCATGGACGGGGATACCGCGTCATCATGGTGGTATAATGGATCCCCTTGAACCTGGGATTTGGTAGAGACAGCGTGAGGTGAACCCCAATGGATTCATTCAATGGGTGTGGTCATCTAGACCATGTCAATACGTACCAAAGAGTAAAATAGTAAGGAAATAAAGTATGATCATGTTAGATCTTTGGAAGTAGACATATTTTCTAAGAGCCTATTCAGTTGAAAACATCCAGTAGTTGCAAATACGAATGAACACAAATTCATGAATATTTATACCAGTTTATATGAAAATGAAATAGATGGACAGCCTGGGATTTCTAAGTTACTTGTGAACTAAAAATCAAGGGAATCTTATCACTTGTAAGTATTGAGTGATTCCAACTTATTTTGCTTTGATGATAAAATTACATTGTCATATTGTCACTGATAAGATAAGTTAAAAACTTGAATGTTGACATTGAGCCACGAGACGTCAAGTTCTTGCGAAATTGTGCTTCTCTACCTATGCTACATTGCTATGTCCACGTCTAGCGCCAGTTGTTCCAACGTATCATATTTTTTCGTCTCGAAGATTTTCTTTGTTTCGTAGGTAGGGCCTGTCAAAGACGTCTTTTAATATAACCATGGGCCTACGACCGAGTGCCTGAAGAATGGGGAACGGCTAAAATGTTGCTCATGTTTCATTTTCTTCTTTCACTGCATCTTCTTTCCTTCTATCCTGAATGTCTAAGAATCTATCAAGTTAATTAGAGTTTGGCATTATGATCAAATCAAGGTTTAGGATGATGATAATTTGATCCACGAATGTGATGGAAAATGTTATAGAATTTGTTAACTCCTGGTATTCATCTGCATGGGTGGGGTGGACTTCTGTCAAATGGAGATGATAAGAATTCGAATCTTATTTGTCACATAGTTACATATTTATAAACATAGTCAGGTGGAAGGAAGAGGATATGCCCTTTTTGGAAACCTGTTTTGTATCAAAAATAAATAAATAATATCAAGTACGAATGTGTTCCTCTTCGTCACGCAAAACATGAAGAAATTACAGCTGACAGTCATCAAGGAATACAATCATTATCATCAGCAAGAACCAATAATCTCATTTCATTGAACTAATCAGACTCATGTGACAAACATTCTTGAAATAATCAAATAAGTCAATTTCAAATGAAAATAATGCATATCATGTAATGGGGAAATTACGACTGTCATCACCTACGCCCGCATTGTCGATGACTATAAAACTGATATTGAACAGATCACATTACAAACAAATTACGATTTGTCACAAATTTGTAGGTCAAATCATACCGACCAGATTCTAATATCCTCACGAGGTTGCAATACTCGGATGGAGGGAAACACGAGTCAGATTATGAGAATGTTACATGTTATCGTCAGTTCCTTCTGGGGGTTCTCATGATAAATAGGGTAAACATTGAGCACAGTCATCGTTGATTTGTGATGTAATTATTTTAAGTTGTAACGAATATCAGTATCATCCTGCCCTTGATTGTACCTCCTTATATAGATGGAGGACAGAGCGATGGGGGAACGTTCCTAAGGAGGGGGTGGGGGGGGGGGGGGGGGGGGGTGGGGGTGGAGGACGGAGCGATGGGGCACGTACCTGGGAGATATTCATATGTCTACAGACTCATTCCTGAGATTGACATTGGCGGACATGATAATTATATCATGATATATATTGAAAAAATAGTTCATGCTAACATAAGGAGAGTGTTTATATTCGTCAAATAGGAATTAACTAATTCTTTTTAGGCGTAAGATAAATTTCATCAGTATTAGATTTTCGTGCCAAAATACAAGTTTCAGAGGTAAATGATCCACTCGAATGATAAGCCTACATAGTCTGAGCTTAAAATTTGTAAAAAATTAATCTCGCGAAGCAAAACACACTAAAGAATGAGATACAAATTATGTATTGGCTTCACAGACTCACAATGCATGCCCTGCTTCAATGCTAACATTGACCATTGGTCATCTTTTTGTTAATTATCAAAATTTGCCGGCAAATCCTATTTTTGTCCCTTTCTCTCAGGGCAATACTTTTTTCTTCATTTTTCTTTGCGCCTCCCACTCCGCTTGAGAGGGAAGTGAACTGAAATAAATCCTCGAGATTCATCTCCTTCAAAACAAAAGCAAAAGACAGAATATCTTTCCAGGGTTTTTTTGTCGACAACTTTCAGTGACATTTAAACGGATTAGACTTTAGGACGACTCGCCGGCGGTAATTCTGAGGGGTACGTGTCACCGATGATCATAACAAGTTTAATTTCAAAAGATACTCATATTATATCTGGAATTTAACTTAGAATTAAATGTTGTTCAAAAACATTGGCTCATATTATTCGTATTATTACTTTTTGTTCAAAATACCATTCATTACTAGTATCTTAAATTGGCGTGACACGACAGAGTGAGCTGCTCACATTTTTCTCTCTCTCTTTCATTAGTCTGACATTCAATTTGACCTTAATATAATTTGTTTATTAAAGGTAATAGATCGTTTCCAAGTATGTCAAATTTGAATGAATGATTCCTATGCTGAATGATTTATACTCAAGAATGCATCATAATTAGTATACCGTATTTGTACATCTACCAAGAATTTGCAGCTATCACAATGATTACTGGATATTTTACAACTCTTCTAAAGTTTATTAGGTCATTTCACTCGAGCCTCTATTGAGGACTGGAGCTTTATAACACACAGTGACGTTGTGAGACCATCTGTTATGGGGGAGGGAGGGATTTTGGACCAAATTTACCGAAAAAGCTGAAAGTTTTCCACCATGACGGAATAATGTCCATATAATCATGTTTAAATTTGCCAAACAAGGGTAAAGACTTCCACCCCAACCACCGCTGACAACATTGTTATAACTTTATCGTTAACATTGTGAAATTGATTAATGTGTTACCTGGGTATGATGCCGGTAGTACCGGTGAAGTCTCGGTAAGCCTGCTGCAGCTGGTTGAGCGGTAGACGATGTGGCGTCTGAAAGAAGAGCAGGAAGAAGACCGAGAGGGTGAGGGAGATCAGAAAGATGATACGACGTCCAGTCCGAATCAACATCTTGATACGGCTATCGACAACCGAGCCGATATCGACGGCGGCGGTGGTGGTGGTATGGTGAACGATGTGAGATGACGCCGTGGTGGATACTTAAGAATGAACGAAATGACCTCCAAATGAAACAGAGCAGACGGTTGGTCAGAAAAATAATGGGTAATATTCAGGAAGAATGTACCGGTAATGATGATTAAGAGGCATGTTGATCTACTGCCGTCAGAAATCATGCATTCCCTTGAGCTTGTCTTCTTGAAACCTCACTTGTTGCAGTATTTGCATTCAGCTGTGCGTATAAATATCATCTTCCAAAAATATTAATTGCTTGGCTGGAATTACAATCTGACTATTGCGAAAACGTTATCGAAAATGTTTCAGCCGGTGTTAAAAATAACTGCTTCTGATGTGGCTATGGTGCGTTTTCGTACGAGTAGCGGCGCGTAATCCACCTCGAGATAATGTGCATTCAATCATTAGTCGAAATAAATCCCTGTTTTGCTCCTAGAATCCTGGGCCACTCCGGACATCTTTAAATGCTACTTTGATCATGAAAAATAAATAAGAAAATACGCAACATCAACATCAGTAAGTATCATGTAGCAACAAGTATTATCCAACTTCACACCACGTGATCTCATTCGACATTCATTATTGTCTGCGGATTTGAGGTCTGCGTTTATTTCCAACTCTAATGAACTTGTGGAAGGGCACGAAAGATCCTTTCCGAGACCAACAAGGCGTCAACAAACAATAATTTAAAAGGAAAAACCAACGAGATGAGGTTTCTGATTAATTGGAGACGATGTCGGTTTAGATATCCAAAATCACCATCGTAACGAGGATGTGGGGCTCTCACTGGCGCTGGCCTCTCTCTTGGTTATGTTCCTGTCAGCTGCGTTGTCGATCGCAAAACTTCGTCAAGGGACCTCTTTGAGCGCAGTATGAGGCACGATCGTTGGATGCTGGTAGCAAGGGCTGCGTATTTGGAAAATCCCCCGACTTAACCCAGTTTTCTCAAGCATAGGGAGAAAATGACGACGACGCTACGCACATCGTCACGGCTGTGGTTGCGGGTGGATACCTTCCTCTCTTCTCTCGATCGCTACCTCACAACCTTCCCCTTGCTCTGTATGATATAGAAAAGGGAAGGAAACATGTGAAGACTGTCGGCGTTAGATTGTCCTTGAGTATCACGTGACTTGGTATCATGCCTGAGGTAGGCAGGATATATAAGACACGTCAGCGGTGAGGTAAAGGTTAATCAAACGATGACTCTTGACTTCATGCATGTCTGCTTGGGCATACTTTCCGCAGGTAAGTAGAAGCGGGGTATCTTCGACTAGATCAAGGTGTGATCCCCATCAAAACTCATCGTGAACACCCCACCCCTCCCGATTTTCTTCAATACCCCAATGAGGTAGCAATGGAGAAGAAGATACCGAGCCCCGGCCCTTTCCAATTCCAGCATATAGGCAGCTTTCTCATAGGGGTGGGGAGAGAAAGTGGTGGGAAAGACTGTCTTACCTTTTCCTAGACCAATATTGATGGTTTTTGTTTTGTTTGATTGTTTTTCCTTAGATTTTCTTTTTAAATTCAAAAGAACTCATCAAAATTGTCTATGCTCTACAATAATGCTAATTAAAGACAAACTACAGACAAGCACGGCCTAGATCCAGGATGGACATGTGCCCCTAGTAACAAAAAATGCTGCCCCCCCCCCCGAAAGTGAAACCCCAAATATGAAAGTGTCGTGTAAACTATCTCAAGTATTATCATGGTTTAATAAAGACACTTTTTGTAAATGTCATTCCATACAATGCCTTTTTAGCACAGCTAGAGTTCTCCTTAATAATGTATTCATTTGTCAATCTAATTTATCAGTCTAAACTGTCTCAAAAAACAGTATGCAGCGAAACCGTTTGGGATTCCGCTGAACCTCCATTAAGTATTTCAGCATTTCAAGAGTCTACGTAATATTGATTTGAACATTATTTTCTAGAATGATGATACAAGGGAAATTTTACTCCTCGATAATTGTATTCTTGTGTAATTTAATCGGATGCATCGCAGTGTAGCGACATGGACGAGAAAAATATACCATGGAGTCTCTCCTGAGGAATGAACTCATGAATTCATTGATTTATCTTACATAAGTATATAAGATCGCATTTACTCATATCACATGGACTTTGCCGATAGTTAAAGTTACCTTCAGAGACAGTAGCGGCCATAGAAAGGGAATCCCCCCCCCCCCAAAAAAAAAAAAAAAAAAAAATCAGCCCCCCCCCCCCCGAAAAAGCCGCTCGGTACATGAAGGAGATGAGTGCAAGAATCCCCAAGCCCCTCCCCCACCCCCAATATATTGAGAACCGCTCCCTGCTCAAAATCGGTATATGGCAGACTGATTCTTAAATTATGTGACACCGATGGAAGTCGTGTTATATAACACCGCTTGTGAATCTATCTGCCAAATACTTTTACCTTTGCTAGACCAAAGAGATATCTCTTTGGCTAGGCGTCCTTCCATTGGGTCATCATTTTGATGGAAATAGTGTTTTATCAGTGTGGATGTAAGGACTTCACGCAATCAAAAGGGCATATTAAAATATATTGTTTTCTTCTTCTTCCCACTATATAGGTAAACAATGAGCAGCAGTTAAAGGACTTTTGTAAGGACCTAGCTCATATTTTGAACTTTCTGGTCTTATTGGTTGTATTTGGGGTTCATTCTCCCTCAATATATGCTTTTCACATCTATTTTTCTTAACCCCGGACTATCCTTAACCCCATACTATCCTTAACCCCATACTATTTTTTTTGCTGTTCACATCTACGCAGCTTAGCACCACAATTGCCCGGCTAACCCCGCAATTGCCCGGCTAACCCTGCTATTTTGCAGGGCCAGATAGTACCGTACTATTTGTGGGGTTAGCCCACTTTGGCAAAACGTAATGTGAACAGAAAGCCGGCTAAAATTACCCCGGGTAATTGGTGGGGCTAAGGAAGGAATTGGTGGGGCTAAGACCCCCCCTTAGCCCCACCTATTTCCCGGGGTTAAGCAATATTTGGTAGATGTGAAAAGCATATCTGTGATATTCGGGCAGCTGTTTTCGCTGATCACATCTCAATCGGCTCGCCACACGACAATCGGAGCTCAGCGTATACCTGTTATGACGTCATGCTGCGCAGTCTCTGATCCTCTTCGTCAATCGACCAAATAACCTCAATGTCAATGTCACGCTGGTGTGAGCGGAATGGGTCATTAATCCCATGTAGGTTTCATGTGAATGTTATAAAGACTTCTCATAAAGAAACAGTAACATTGTTTTAAAGTTTATAAATAGCGATGGGTCATGGTAACTATGTTTGTCTATCTAATAGATAGGATATTTCTCAGCAAAGAACCAGATATGTTAAAGGCTTTAACAATACAAGAGAGTCTTTCATGCACTTGCCCTTTCGAATGATCGTCAATACATTCGAGCAGTAGGGGAGTCGGTCTACTTGCATTTTTAACTTTAAAATATTACGTTTTGAAGGATTTACGTAGTCATTGTGATTCGCTCGCTCACCGTATAATAACAATAATGTATAGCGCATAATATTTATGTCCGTTACGAACATGACGAATCGACATGTCATACAATCATGTAGAACATAATTTTTTTAAATTGAAACTGGGACCTTCAATATTCGGTCAAAATGATCAGCCTCCTCCCCACCACTGTACCCATTCGACTCGGCAAATGATGAAACACAGAAAACATGTGCAGCAGAGTGAGCAGACAATATTGCAGTTAAAACTATGAATGAACACAGCAGATGTCACATCGTTGAGTCTACATCAAAATGCAATTAGGAATATCTTCGAATAAACGAAAGAACGTTAATATTGTTTTTACAGTAAGGACTATACCGTCTAGCTATGATGTTAAAGTCGTCATGATACATTAACATGGGAGCATTTAAAGGTCAGAGACTAACACGTGGCACGAACATGGCGGGAACATAAACTGATATATATTAATTTGATCTCACAGGAAAAGCCAGTAGGGCTTTTCATATATCGTATAAGAAGAGAAGATGGTATTCAAGAGGAAACGCCAATAGATACAGTAACAACAACAAACATAATCAGATGATTTTTTTTTTTCCACTATAAGCTTACACCGAAGTATTTCAGTTAATTCACATTATGTCGTCAATTATTATCATGACATTTCTACCTAAAAAGTTCCCGTCGTTTACTATTATAGTCCAGACATTTTGGGGGTTATAAAAACTTTATAAAAACGTTTCGAGTTAATGAATGTTGTCTCTAATTAAAGAAAATATAATAATAATTTAATACAAATCTGAAATCAAATGTAGTCTGCGCGCTATACTATAGACACAATTCCAGTTAGACCAAAGTCATACACAAACCTTGACTATGAAACGATATTAAAATTAAAGAAGAAAAAACATCTAGAAAATCACATTTCCACGTACCTCCCGCAAGTCCCACACGTCCTTACCGCACAGTCTAGGTCTGAAGGTCTGAATCACAAATGAACATGAATGAAACAGCAGACGGTGAAACAACAAATTAGTGCCAACTTCTCGTCCCGCGCTTTCCTCGTCAAGACGAGTTCGGCAAACCTTTTCTGTACTATCTTTTTAAAAAGAGCGTAACTATCACCTCGAAATCTGCGAGGTTTTCCGGCCAACTTGGCCATTGGCTGTTGACCTCAATACTTGCCCTTGAATTCGCTTACTCTTAAAGATAATTTGGATGCACTTATGAGGATTTAGTTTCGAATAATATGCCAACATTTTGACAGTATAAGGAAGATAATGTTCAGAATTCTGTTGGAATGAGGTCAGAGTAATGATTGGTGAAAGCTTACTCTGCAGTTTTCTCCTTCTCTTTGATCAATTATCTTCATTCTTTATTTCAAAAAGGGAGTTTTAAATGAAAAAAAAGTATGATGACACTTATACTTTTGATACACAGCTTGAAATAAAAAGTAAATGGTGAAAATATCAGTATCCTATCTTGTGCAATTAAAACAAGGCTCCAAATGATGAAAGCTTAACTAGGTGTGATAATATCGGGAAAACATTTGAAAAACCAGCGTCATGTCACACAGAGTTTGGCCAGTTAGTTTTCGTGAGTAGCAACATCGCGCATGTTACTTTGCCGGGCAAGCAGACAACAAAATAAGATGCATCTTATTGCTCTAGCAACTGCGTTGGACAAACTCTGTTAAATCATATGTGAATGGCCCTCTGTATCCCCCGGTTCCATCACTTGGCAGAGAAAGCGTGATATCTGACAGATACGCTTTCCTCTCCAAAATCTCAATTTTATTCGTCAATTGAAGTTCATGGTACAGACGTTTCTGAGGTCAATGTTAATGTCTTTAACAGATACAGGGATGAGGGGAGTGGGAGGGGTAACAACATCCGTCGGAGTAAATTAGATTCCAAATCAGTACTTTTCTAACCTCATGGGAGCCAACAAGCATAATTAATTAAATTTATTTTCAGACAGATCAGACTATGACGAGGGAGAAAGAGAGCAAAAGAGATTGTTCTTTGGAGTCACACCTGCAATATCATCTCCTAATCGTTTTGATTTCTTTTTTATATTTATTTATTTGTTGTTGTTCTAATTGTTTTTCGGGTGGAATTTTGAGGGTGGGGGTCTTTATGAGAAAAGCATAATGATGATATTTTTTCCCCTTCAAAAATACCACAAAAAAATTGTTAGATTAACAAATACCTAAAGGAAAAACGAAAGTGACTTCGTCATGAAGTCCAAATCAAGAACTTTTTCCCCAATTTATAAATACAAAATCAGACCGAAGTCTCCCCAACGAATAATCAAAGAGTAAATCAACCTTGAAATGTTGCACTGAGTCAAGTGCAACGTGGATGTTTTGACTCGAGTATCATGCAGACAAGATAACGACGACGAGAATCCGATTCTCAATTCTTCATCTGCTCTCACAGCGGCCCTGTGGCCCAATGGATAAGGCATCTGACTACGAATCAGGGGATTCCAGGTTCGAGTCCTTGCAGGGTCGAATATTTTGGTTGTGAGTGTATTAGATCAGTTTTTTCTGATTGTTACAAATGACTTCTTCTTTTCTGTAATTCGTATTGTCATGTATTTACAAACGAAGTATTTTATTTATCGCATTCACAATCTCAATCAATATGATTTTTTGTTCAGACAGATCAGACTGACAATGGAGAGAATGGATTTTTATAAGAGTCACACTTATAGAAATATCAACAATTAGTTTTGTACTTTGTTTGTTTGTTTTAATTATTTTTTGTAAAGCTTTTTTCTATTTTTTGATGTTTTTTCCTTTTTGACAGAATAGCAGTTTTTTGTTTTAATCCAAAAAGAAGTTTTTTAGAAAATGAAACATAGGTACTAAACGAAAAGGGGTGGCTTCATTATGTCAAGAGATCAAGTACAAGTACAACCGACTTTGATGTTTTGACTCGAGTAGCATGCAGACAAGATAACGACGACGAGAATCCGATTCTCAATTCTTCATCTGCTCTCACAGCGGCCCTGTGGCCCAATGGATAAGGCATCTGACTACGAATCAGGGGATTCCAGGTTCGAGTCCTTGCAGGGTCGAATATTTTGGTTGTGAGTGTATTAGATCAGTTTTTTCTGATTGTTACAAATGACTTCTTCTTTTCTGTAATTCGTATTGTCATGTATTTACAAACGAAGTATTTTATTTATCGCATTCACAATCTCAATCAATATGATTTTTTGTTCAGACAGATCAGACTGACAATGGAGAGAATGGATTTTTATAAGAGTCACACTTATAGAAATATCAACAATTAGTTTTGTACTTTGTTTGTTTGTTTTAATTATGTTTTGTAAAGCTTTTTTCTATTTTTTGATGTTTTTTCCTTTTTGACAGAATAGCAGTTTTTTGTTTTAATCCAAAAAGAAGTTTTTTAGAAAATGAAACATAGGTACTAAATGAAAAGGGGTGGCTTCATTATGTCAAGAGATCAAGTACAAGTACAACCGACTTTAATGTTTTGACTCGAGTATCATGCAGACAAGATAACGACGACGAGAATCCGATTCTCAATTCTTCATCTGCTCTCACAGCGGCCCTGTGGCCCAATGGATAAGGCATCTGACTACGAATCAGGGGATTCCAGGTTCGAGTCCTGGCAGCGTCGAATATTTTTGTTTTCAGTGTATTAGAACAGTTTGTCTTATTACCACGAAATGGCGACAAAGATTGTTTGTTCACATTCACAATTATTATCAATTTGATTTATTTTCAAACATATCAGACTGACATTGGAGAGAATGAAAGTTTATTGGAGACATACTTATAGAAATATCAACAATTAGTTTTGTACTTTGTTTTGTTTTGTTTTTGTTAGTTTTTTCCTATTATTTGTGGGTGTGTCCTTGTTTGTCAGAATAGCATAATTAAGTTTCTTCTATTCCACAAAGAACTTTAATGTTTGGAAGATGACAAATAGGTACTAAATGAAAAAGTAAAGTAGTATCTTCCTAATGTTGTAAAAATGAAAAACTTTCCGCTTTTAAAATATATACGATATCTTGGGAGTGTTTCACCATCCCTTTGATTTGAACTATAACTCGATTTGAGGTATTAAGAGCCCCCCAATAATCAGCTTTCAGCTAAAACTGACTTTGATCTTAAGATCAATTTTAAGACCAGCCTTTCCAACGAATAAAGAAAGAGTAAAGCAACTTGAAATTTAAATGTTGCACTGAGTCAAGTGCAACATGGATGTTTTGACTCGAGTATCATGCAGACAAGATAACGACGACGAGAAACGGATTCTCAACTCATCAACTGCTCTCACAGCGGCCCTGTGGCCCAATGGATAAGGCATCTGACTACGAATCAGGGGATTCCAGGTTTGAGTCCTAGCAGGGTCGAATATTTTTGTTTTTAGTTTATTAGATCAGGGGGGCGTTTCACGAAACAATTAGTCGGTGGTTTTCACCGACTAATATCATGTTCACCGACAATTCTTTTGTCACCGACTATTTTCCAGGCCTGTGATTGGTCACATTTAGTCAGCGCTGACTAAATTGTCGGTGAACATGAAATTAGTCGGTGAAAACCACCGACTAATTGTTTAATGAAACGCCCTCCCCCCCCCCCCCAGTTTGTCTGATTGTTACAATATTGTATTTCTCCCTTTCTGCGATTTTTATTGCCACGAAGTGACGACAAGGTATTTTTCTCGCATTGACAATTATAATCAAGTTTGATTTATTGGCGGACATAATCAGACTGACAATGGAGATCAGAACGACAAACTGTGTATGAAATTTGCCTTCAAATTAGTTACAAGGATATCTACGTCGTCGTATATTTACGCTGGTGCATTACCATGAAGGTTTGATACGAACTTTGATGAGCTATAAACAATAATAAGAATGTCCGTGTAGCATTACACGAGTCGTTGGGCATTATTCATATCTCTTAAGTGACATCTAACTGTTTATAAACGACAGATGGTAGCAAAGTAATACCATAATTACAATTAATGCAGTTAATCATTAATTCCTTTAGGATGATTAGGTACCATCATGTTGTACATGTTGTAAAGAAATTATATTTCTTAGCCTGCACAAAGTACAATGTTCCCCTACAATATCACTATTTGAGTATTCCACAAAAAGAGAATATTAATATACTGATGACATTTTGAAGCATCTAAAAGAATCATTCGTGAACTATGCAAAATGCGAGGAGCATGTCATCGTTATTTAGTTGATGATGATTTTTTTTTCCGGATTTTTGCATGAAGTTTATTTATTTCAAACAATAATTATTTAATGATGAGGAGAGTGAAAAGTTTGCCATTTATGTTTAAAAACTCTACATTTGAGTAGCATGACAATAAAAGTTAATTAATAACTTTATGTGCCAATTTTTTTTAAATTTCATTAGCACTAAAATACCTTTTCGTCTTCTAATGCACTAAGATGAAAATTATTTAAAAAAAGTATAAACAATATCACTTGTAGACATAAAGTATAAACAAAATGTTTGATTTCATATAACCACTGTTAAAATTGAATAGATGATATTGTACTTCACCATCGCAGCGGCCTTGTGGCCCAATGGATAAGGCATCTGACTACGAATCAGGGGATTCCAGGTTCGAGTCCTGGCAAGGTCGAATTTTTCACAAAAAATAATTTTTGTTAAAGGTACTATGTCCCTTTTGCAGCCAACCTCAAATTCTGTAGAACTTTGCAGGAATTATGAATACATGCCATTTATGTCCTATCTGTGAAAGTTAAACGTTAGCAGTGTCCTAATATTCAAATTATGCAAGGAAACCCGTTTACTTGCTAGACTTCACTGCCGGACACTATTGAGTGACTGACTGGCTTTTTTCTTCTTCTTTGGTAATAACATACATACAATGAGCCGTAAAAATTACATGAGTATTTGTCTACATCAATAACCCACTTCTTGTGATGGCCAAAATTAAACTGATCGAATCTTTGCGCAGCATAAAACATATGACCTTTCGGTACAATGGTCTGAAAATCAAGACTATTACTTATTGGCTCTATAGCTCCTAAGTCGATTTGACAACTGATAGTCGTTATTTTCCTACTTGAAGACATCTTCAAGCCCCACCTTTTTAGGGAAGTTCTAAATTAGTATTATCTTTCAAATGCCGTTGGAATTTAACCTTTTCATTTGTTTGGCCTGCAAATGGGACATAGTACCTTTAACATCATTAGATCGCAACCTTATGTCTGCACGGTAACATTATTTTTGTATAATTTGTTTGTTTGTTTTTGTTTTTTTACAAACTTGTACGAGCATAGGTTATTTGCATGGTGAAATTCTAGGAATATGTGGTTCATCAAAAATATAAAATATTACATTCTCTTAGATATGCCATGTAATCTCAATATTCATAATTATACCTGATCCTAGATAAGTAAGTTCCATTTTACAACTCAGCGGCCTTGTGGCCCAATGGATAAGGCATCTGACTACGAATCAGGGGATTCCAGGTTCGAGTCCTGGCAAGGTCGAATTTTTCACAAATTTTTGTTTTGTTAACATCATTAGATCGCAACCTTATGTCTGCACGGTAACATTAGTTTTGTCTTATTTGTTTGTTTGTTTGTTTTTGTTTTTTTACAAACTTGTACGAGCATAGGTTATTTGCCTTGTGAAGTTCTCGGAAAATGTGGTTCATCAAAAATATAAAATATTACATTCTCTTAGATATGCCATGTAATCTCAATATTCATAATTATACCAGATCCTAGATATTAAAGCAAGTTCCATTTCACTGCCCCCGAGGGGACTACAGCCGAATTCCTAACCGATTCCTAAAGATTCCTAACAAGTCCTAACCATTTCCTAACAGTTCTTAACAATTCCTAACCAATTTCTAACAATTCCTAACAAGTTCTAATATTTCGGGACAGGGGGCATTAATTTAGTGTAAAGGGGCGTAAAGAAAGGGGCGGAGACTTTGGTCACATGACTTTCCCCTTGTTTGGTTTGTTTTTGTTAGTTTTTTTCTATTATTATTTTGTGGGTGTGTACTCATTTCAGAATAGCATAATGATTTGTTTCTATTCCACAAAGAACTTGTTTAGAAGATTAGAAATAGGTACTAAATGAAAAGCTAAAGGAGTATCTTCCTAATGTTGTAAAAATTAATGAACTTCCCGCCTTTTAAATACGAAATCATGGGAGTGTTTCACCATGCCTTTGAATAATTGATCTATAATTCGATTTGATGGAAGAGCCTCCAATAATCAACTTTAAGCTAAAACTGACATTGATCTTAAAATCAATATTAAGACCGGAGTCTCTACCTTTCCAACGAATAAACATAGATGATATTTCAAAGAGTAAATCAACCTTGAAATGTTGCACTGAGTCAAGTGCAACGTGGATGTTTTGACTCGAGTATCATGCAGACAAGATAACGACGACGAGAATCCGATTCTCAATTCTTCATCTGCTCTCACAGCGGCCCTGTGGCCCAATTCTTCATCTGCTCTCACAGCGGCCATGTGGCCCAATGGATAAGGCATCTGACTACGAATCAGGGGATTCCAGGTTCGAGTCCTGGCAGGGTCGAATATTTTTGTTGTTAGTGTATTAGATCAGTTTGTCAGATTGTTACAAATGTATAGACCTGTTCTGCAATTTTTATTACCACGAAGTGACAACAAAGTATTTTTCACGCATTCACAATTATAATCAATTTGATTTATTGTCAGACATATCAGACTAACAAACTGTGTATGAAATTTGATTTCAAATTTTGACTTTTCATGTCACAAGGATATCTACGTCGTCGTATATTTACGCTGGTGTATTTCCATAAAGGTTTGATACGAACTTTGATGAGCTATAAACAGTAATAAGAATGTCCTTGTAGCATTACACGAGTCGTTGGGCATTATTCATTATTCATATCTCTTAAAACGACATCTAACTGTTTATAAACGACAGATGGTAGCAAAGTAATACTATAATTACAATTAATGCGGTTAATCATTAATTCCTTTTTGATGATTAGGTACCCTCATGTTGTACATGTTGTAGAGCAATTGTATTTCTTAGCCTGTAAAAAATACAATGTTCCCCTACAATATCACTATTTGAGTATTCCGCAAAAAGAGAATATTAATATACTGATGACATTTTGAAGTATCTAAAAGAATCATTCATGAACTATGCCGCAAAACGCGAGGGCATGCCATCGTTATTTAGTAATTGATGATGAAGTTTTTTTCGGATTTTTGCATGACGTTTATTTAAATCAAACAATAATTATTTAATGATGAGGAGAGTAAAAAGTTTGCCATTTATGTTTAAAAACTCTACATTTTAGTAGTATGACAATAATAGTAAATTTATAACATTATGTGCCACTTATTTATTTCATTAGCACTAAAATATCTCTTCGTCTTCTAATGCAATAAGATGAACATTATAAAAAGTATAAACAATATTACTTGTAGACATAAAGTATAAACAAAATGTTCGATTTCATATGACCACTATTACAATTGACTCGATGAAACAATTCCACTTCACCATCGCAGCGGCCTTGTGGCCCAATGGATAAGGCATCTGACTACGAATCAGGGGATTCCAGGTTCGAGTCCTGGCAAGGTCGAATTTTTCACAAAAATATGTTTTGTTAACATCATTAGATCGCAGCCTTATGTCTGCACGGTAACATTATTTTTGTCTAATTTGTTTGTTTGTTGGTTGTTTTTTTTTTACAAACTTGTAGCGAGCATATAGGTTATTTGCCTCGTGAAGTTCTCGGAATATTTGGTTCATCACATTGTCAAACAATTTTATTATTTAATGATGACGAAAGTAAAAAGTTTGCCACTTATGTTTAAAAACTCTACATTTTAGTAGAATGACCATAGTAGTTAATTATGTGCCACTTATTTATTTCATAAGCACTAAAATACCTCTCCGTCTTCCAATGCAATAAGATGAAAATTATAAAAAGTATAAACAATATCACTTGTAGATAATTATAAAGCACAAACAAAATGTTTGATTTCGTAATGACAACAGTTAAATTTGACTCGATGATACAATTGTACTTCACCATCGCAGCGGCCTTGTGGCCCAATGGATAAGGCATCTGACTACGAATCAGGGGATTCCAGGTTCGAGTCCTGGCAAGGTCGAATTTTTCACAAAAAATATTTTTTGTTAACATCCTTAGATCGCAACCTTATGTCTGCACGGTAACATTATTTTTGTCTAATTTGTTTGTTTGTTGGTTGTTTTTTTTTACAAACTTGTAGCGAGCATATAGGTTATTTGCCTCGTGAAGTTCTCGGAATATTTGGTTCATCAAATTGTCAAACAATTTTATTATTTAATGATGACGAAAGTAAAAAGTTCGCCACTTATGTTTAAAAACTCTACATTTTCATAGCATGACCATTATAGTTAATTATGTGCCACTTATTTATTTCATAAGCACTAAAATACCTCTCCGTCTTCCAATGCAATAAGATGAAAATTATAAAAAGTATAAACAATATCACTTGTAGATAATTATAAAGCACAAACAAAATGTTTGATTTCGTAATGACAACAGTTAAATTTGACTCGATGATACAATTGTACTTCACCATCGCAGCGGCCTTGTGGCCCAATGGATAAGGCATCTGACTACGAATCAGGGGATTCCAGGTTCGAGTCCTGGCAAGCTCGAATTTTTCACAACAAATATTTTTTTGTTAACATCATTAGATCGCAACCTTATGTCTGCACGGTAACATTATTTTTGTATAATTTGTTTGTTTGTTGGTTGTTGATTTTTTAAAACTTGTAGCGAGCATTTAGGTTATTTGCCTCGTGAAGTTCTGGGAATATTTGGTTCATCAAATTGTCAAACAATTTTATTAATTAATGATGACTAAAGTAAAAAGTTTGCCACTTATGTTTAAAAACTCTACATTTTAGTAGAATGACCATAGTAGTTAATTATGTGCCACTTATTTATTTCATAAGCACTAAAATACCTCTCCGTCTTCCAATGCAATAAGATGAAAATTATAAAAAGTATAAACAATATCACTTGTAGATAATTATAAAGCACAAACAAAATGTTTGATTTCGTAATGACAACAGTTAAATTTGACTCGATGATACAATTGTAATTCACCATCGCAGCGGCCTTGTGGCCCAATGGATAAGGCATCTGACTAGTCGAATTTTTCACAAAAAATATTTGTTGTTAACATCATTAGATCGCAACCTTATGTCTGCACGGTAACATTATTTTTGTCTAATTTGTTTGTTTGTTGGTTGTTGTTTTTTTAAAACTTGTAGCGAGCATATAGGTTATTTGCCTCGTGAAGTTCTCGGAATATTTGGTTCATCAAATTGTCAACAGTTAAAATTGACTCGATGATACAATTTGAATCCACCATTGCAGCGGCCCAGTGGCCCTGAAGTGCGGAGATTGGACGGTCATCCCCTTTCGTAACGATTCCGAACGATTCTTAACGATTCCTAACCATTCCTAACGATTCCTAACCTTTTCTAACACTTTCCTAACACTTTCCTAACAATTCCTTACACTTTCCGAACCTCCCTACAAAGTTAGCATGCGCAGAAACTTTTACGACCACACTAATGGATAAGGCATCTGACTACGAATCAGGGGATTCCAGATTCCAGATTCCAGGTTCGAGACCTGGCAGGGGTCGAACTTTTCACAACAAATTATTTTGTCTAATTTGTTTGTTTGTTTTTTATACAAACTTGTAGCGAGCATAGGTTATCTGCCTCGTGAAGTTCTCGGAATATGTTGATCATCAAAAATATAAAATATTGCATTCTCTTAGATATGCAAATGTAATCTTATTATTCATAATGATACCAGATCCTAGATGAGCAAGTTCCATTTTCATTACAGCGGCCCTGTGGCCCAATTGATAAGGCATCTGACTACGAATCAGGGGATTCCAGGTTCGATTCCTGGCAGGGTCGAATTCCCCCCCCCCCCCCCCTCCCTTCTTCTTGCATTTGACGGGGTTCTGGATCGATACAAGTTGGCCCTTTTTATATGTGCATTAGCTTATGAACACAATAATACCCAAATTAGACAACTATCAGTACATTTTTGTTATTTCTCGAAATCAAAGATTGAGTGAGAAAGTGCGATATACAGAAACTGAGACAGAGTGTGAGATATTGGGAAAGACTGAGAGAAAAGGAGTATGGGCGAGAATTAGAAATGTGAGATGAGACCACTGAGCCAGACAGAAAGTAAACTCAGGCACAAACAAAGACACGGAGAGAAAAGAGACAGAGACAGACAGACAGACAGACGGATTATGGAAAAAGATTAAGAGAGAGAGTCACAGATAGCGGGTTGAGAAAAGGAGAAAGGGTGAATTGGACCATAGACGTACCACCACTGTGGAGACCTAAGGGGAAAAGTATTATGGATAAAATGCAGAAAAAGGGCCAAAATATTATGTAGAAGAGAATGACATGATATGGATATGATTATTATTTATTAGGGAAAAAGAAGTCTGAAATATTATTGTAATGTTTATGGAAGTAAAAAATGTGATTCGGAAGTAATATAAATGACCAAGGTCTCATAATTTAGTAAAGATTGAGAACGGAAATTTGATCGGAACGAGGCCAAAAGATGGCCATGCAGCTGTACAAAAGAACAATGAGTGGGTTTAATATTCAATGGTGACGGTACGCTTATAGCCACAGCTCAATTTTTCTTTTATAAATCAAAATAATTATTCCTGATATAGTTTTAGCTAGATATAATACACAAATGCCTATCACATGGCGAGCTGAAATACGGGCCTATAGAATTGTAAGGACTCTATGAACAAATAAGACCATTTACATCATGGTTCTATCCCACAGCCTCAGTCAAGACCCGATAATCTAATAGCTGATCCAACGATCTTGCTCTAACGGATAGACTAAAATTCATTAAAAGGGTCTATTTCAATCAGCAGTAATTGTATCAGCTAGTTTAAGATCGTATACAATCGATAATGAGGAACTATTGAATCAACCCGCTTCTAAATCCCTCAACGCGAAACATTACTGTGGTAACAGTCTAAGCTACAGCTTCAGACCATTACAAGTGGTTAAAAAATTAGGAAGCAATCCATACTTGAATAAAACTGTTCGGAAGACAACTTAGAGTTGAAAAAAAGAATAATGTACAAAAGTAATGATTATGATTAGCTCCAATAATTCATGAATGATTAACTAGTACCTCTGTTGAAAACATTCAAAAGGTATCTCAAATCATGACTATTGTAGTTAATTGTACTATTTTATTTTGTTTCTAAGTTTTCATATATTTATTAATCTGTTATGTAAATCGCTTTTATTTGTTTTGAATTGGATATAGCGTTATAATAAAAGAAACAGTTATTAGTATAATGTGTATTAAAGAAGATGCATGATAATTGTTTTTAATAGATACGGAAAGACTATGAAACCAATAGGATATAATCATAGGTGAACTATAATGAGTTATGCTAGATGAAGAAATTGAAATGAAGTTACTCTCGTACGTCAGCTGTGGGAGGTTGCTCAGAATCAGGGAAAATCAAAAGGGCAACGGTTTAAAATTCATAGCCGAATTGTTTTTTTCTTGATCAGATGCTTTTAGGAACCCTAAAGTATATTGCAGCGAAATAAACCCATTGATGATTTTGAGACCATAGTCTATTTATCAAAATGTGATAAGATAATTTTTCAATCAATACATTGATGTATAATTTGCAAATGAGTTTGGAAATTTGACTTATTGAATCAAAATAAAGATCATAACGACAGTAAGTGTTGCGTATATGGGTTGAAATAAATATTCTCTTTTGAAATACTTCAAGGTTATTGGTACAGATGTTCTCGGAAATTTCCTTTTGCTCACCTTAATTGAGCTACTTTCTTTCCTTGCGGGATCCCAATCTGATCATGTCATTTCAAAGCATCTGTCTCAGCACATCATTATTAGGGGTCATTCAAAGGTTGTGTTTTTCTCTTTTAATTGAAGTAGAGGAAATTATCGCTTGCGCCAAAATAAAAAGTTTCAAACTGTTTTATTTATAATGTGTATGAAGTCGCACAAATCCGCATTGTTAATAATAATAATTACATTTTACAGGGCGCTTTATACAGGCGTTTCTAAAAAGGCTCTTTCCAAAAAGTTGTAGTAGATGTAGAAGTGGTAGAAATAGCAGTAGTCTTTGGTCGTCGTTGTATAGTATTAGTAGTAGCAGTAGTGGTAGTAGTAGTCATAGTAGTCGTCGTAGTATAGTAGTAGTAGTAGTTGTTGTTGTAGTAGTAGTAGTAGTAGTAGTAGTAGTAGTAGTAGTATACAAAACATAAATAAATCTAAATAGTATAAGTTAGTAGCAGGAGCTGTTTATCAGGGGGTCATTATCGTATTAAAACTTCATGATGAGAAGAATATTCTTGCAAAATGCTGTCTTATATCACGATGTAAAATCATTGAAAAACGTGCGAAGCAGCGGAAACAAACAGTGAGATCTACTCGTCTTTTTAAGATGATATTTCTCAAGGGATCATAAAATTATCAGCAGGAGGGTAAGTGGGTCATATTTTGTTAAGATGCATCCAACTGTTCAATAACGAAGCATATCTCACTTCATGTCACGTCTAATAAAAAACCAGAATTTTCGTGTGAGGTCCCCCCCCCCCCCCCATCAAGTTGAAGTAGCTCTTGTGGACTGAATTGAACTTTGATGGCGAAATTTCACTTAAATTGTATCATATTTTGATAGAGGATGTCATTTAAGACACACTTCTGCAAAGATCCTCCCCCCCCCTCCATATCGATAAAAGAATACATAATTGGGCTCTCTGTTGTACGCAGAAAACTTGAATTTTGTATTCTTTCTCAAACATATTTGTTTTGAAAATCCTTGCAGATGTGTCTTAAGTGACATCCTCTTTCACATAATGATGTAGGCTAGTTTAATTGAAATTTTACCATCAAATTTTTGGGGCTCCAAACAGGGGCATTAAAGTTGACTTGAATTCCATATTTTAATTCAAATCGTGTAAAAATGATATACATGTACATTATATTCGTTCTAAAATATGCGCAAAGATTCTGCTGATAACATTGTGTTGCATGATAGCGCATCATTATGAGACACCCGTATCATCATGACTTGGAAAACACCTTAAAGATACTATGTCCCTTTTGCAGCCAACCTCAAATTCTGTAGAACTGTGCAGGAATTATCTGTGAAATTTAAACGTTAGCAGTGTCCTAATATTCAAATTATGCAAGGAAACCCGTTTACTTGCTAGACTTCACTGTCAGACACTATTGTCAGTATTGAGTGACTCACTGACTTTTTTTCTTCTTTGGTAATAACATACATAAAATGAGCTGTAAAGGATTTGTCTACATCAAGGACCCACTTCTTGTAATGGCCAAAATTAAAGTGATTGAATCTTTGCGCAGCATAAAACGTACGACCATTCGGTACAATGGTTTGAAAATCAAGACTATTACTTATTGGCTCTATAGCTCCTAAGTCGATTTGACAACTAATAGTCGTTATTTTCCAACTTAAAGACATTTTCAAGCCCTCTTTTTTTAAGGGGAGTTCTAAATTAGTATTATCTTTCAAATACCATTGGAATTTAACCTTTTCATTTTTTGGGCCTGCAATTGGGACATAGTACCTTTAACGTATTGTCGTGTGATTTTATAATGTGAGAAGATATGATGTTCCATAGCTATATAAAATAAGTGTACTTTTCTCACGCGTTTGGATACAAATTTTCACCGAAGTGATGATACTGAACGTGAAATACCCGAACATCACAACATTTCAGAGTATCATAAGTATACTTAGTTATTCATATACATTTGATTGGTATGCATTGATAAGATATAGAACACGATGGAAGAGAAAAATTAATTACCCTTTAAGGAAAAAAATATTATATAGAATTTCCATTGGACTGTGTAGTATAACTACGTTTAGGGGGTGAATGAAAATGAATTTCGCTTGGAAAGTAGACGTTTTAGCGTCAGTTGAATCGATAAAGACATCTATATGGTATGAGATAATTATGTCATTTAACAATAAAGCAGCATGACGTTTCCTTGGCTCCATCCCTTAATCGGAAGTTATTGATTGGCAATCAAATTCCCAAGTCTTTTCCTCTTGGAAGTGATTCAATTCGCTGATTTATCCATATACATGATTCATGTCAACTCAATTTTATTTACAATAATGAATATTCCATCAGCGCGTATACATCACGCATAAACAAAATTACTTTCCCCAAATTACAGTTGTATACCTTTTTTTAAGTGCGTAACTGTTTTCATTGCTTTTTGAAATGTTTCATCGAAATTGGGCGATATTGATGGTAAATGCCGTAGGTTTCTTACCAGCTTTCATAACCTTATCATACATTCCTGTTTATTACATCAGTGGTATATATTAGTAATCATATTTAATAATGTTGCATTAAAGGCTATAAAACACCCATTCTTCACCCACAAATTTCCGGTTGATAGTTAGAGAAACAACCCTACCAAACGCAAAACAACTAGTTGTGGCCAAAAGTTAAAACAACAATAATGACAATAATAACAACAATACAAAAAAAGTAAAAGTTTAAGTTTAAACACTAAAGTCTAAAGTAGCAATCAGAGGATCAAATGCAAATTTTACTTGGAACAATAATCCTCTGATGTAATCGAAAAACACTGTTGAATTCTCTTCCATCCAAAATGTTTGCTTATTTTCGTCATATTTTTTTTCTCTCTGTCAAATGATAAAGCAATGTCGACCAATGCCCTCTTCTACCCTTTCTTGCATACTCATGTACGATAATTGTATCGTTGTTGATGTTCACGATGTTGTTATTCTTACTTAAGTTAATTTCATCTAAAGAGTTTGATGCCATCACTGACCTAAATCCTCGTATATATATAGAGTTTCCTTGTTTTCTCAACGTTAAAGAAGACATAATATGAAGTTGACTCGTATCGCCTAATGAGCACACATGATCATGTTTCGTGACCTTAATAAATAATTTTGTTGTTGTTGACGTTGACGATGACAATGTTGTTATGCTTGCCTGAGTTGCCTTTAAAGATTATGATAACTTCAATGACCTAAATCCAATCAATCGTAATGTCCGCTCGTATATTTACATTAATAGAAAACTAATGGAGGCCTACATCTTCTTAAACCTATTCTTATTAAATGCACATGCTCATCTTCCATGACCTTAATATAAAGTAATTATGTTGTTTTTTATGTTAACGATGTTGTTATTCTTGCATGAGTTGCCTTTAAAGATTTTGATGTCCTCAATGGCCTAATTTCCCTTCAACCGTATAATGTTCATGCGTGTATACTACATGTTAAAGAAAATAAAGTCGGCCTACATAATTATTCTTATTGCATACACATGCTCATGTTCCGTGACCTTAATAGGTAATTACTAGGTAATGATTGTTGTTGATGTTGATGATGTTGTATTTCTTGCATGAGTTGCCTCTAAGGAGTTTGATGGTATCACTGACCTAAATTGAAAAGTTCCGCTACCAGTGACGTCATTTACTCCCACAGTATCACGTGCAAGTTATATATTTAGTAACATTGAGAGATTAACATCGTTTTTCAAATGCCATTTTGCCTCCTCAGAGGTAACATTTTGGTTGAACGTTGACGTTGGCCCCTTTTGAAAATTAATCAAACATGTAAAGTATACTCGTTAGTGGGAAGTACTTTTGAGACAGTAGTTGATACCGTTATTTGTCTTCGAATGTGAAGCAATCGTGTAAAGTACTTTTCCTTTTCAACTCTTTAATCGAGGTGTTTTGAATGTTTTGCTCGTATCACTATCTCATAAAAGTTGTAGACAATTTTCTAACTATAAGATACGTACTGAAGACATGTAGTCATCTGTTATTCCATTTCATTTCTACAGGGACGCTAAGGAATATATCAATAAAAACGAATGCAAGAAAATTAAGTGCAATAAAACACATTTTCAAAAATAAAATAATGTCACTTCGCATCGTACCACGGTATTATGTTCTCCTGGGCCTGGCTTGAAATAAGTTGAACATGCAGTCAGAAATAGGCCACAAATCGCTTTCATTACACTCGCAATATTCTATTTAGTTTTTGAGTTGCTATAGAAGGAAATCCCCAGGGTATTCTACAGACTAGTTCACGGTCAATAGATCAAAAGAGTGCCATCATAATGCGTATAACACTCATGGGAGACATGAAACTAAGTGAGAAACTGAATGGCACCGTGTGTAACTGGACATAACATAACAGGATGACCTTTTCTGTTAGAAGAAGCGGTATAAAAAAATGCTTAGCTGCCATGACAACCATCGTAAACAAATACAAAATTGTCGGCTGACAACACTGAAGCCGAGATGGAGATAGGAAGAAACGTAGAGAGAGGGGGAGGGGTGTGCTATTCATGAACGGTGTAGATGGACATTTCTCGCGCGTAATTAAACATTATAAGACCATATTTGATATAATGATTTAATATAGAATATGCACAATACAATCACCATCACAAAGTAGACGTTTTGTAAATTATAATACGGTATTAAAAGCATGGGTGTTTTTCAGTATTGTTTCATGATTTAATATACTCAGTTTCTTCCGAAATGTCTATTTAATCAGGACATTTCGAATAATTGGCGTTTCTCTTTTACTAAATTACCAATAATATCTAAATTGAACACTCCAAATTAATGTGTGAAATGATAGAGGGAATAAGGGTAAATTACGTGGAAATTGTTGAAAACTGGAGAGAAAGTGTGGGAATAAAAAACGAAAGAGAGTTAGTGAGGAATGAGAGAGAGAGAGAGAGAGACGGACAGACAGACAGAGAGAAAGAGAGTGAGAGAGAGGGGGGGGGGGGGGGGGGGGGTAAGAGAGTAGACTGAATATCACGTTCATCTAAGGATCAAAGCATTACCTCTCGCAAATACAAGCGACTTCTTGTTTAAAGAGAGTATATTTTCCCTCTTGACTTGAACTTTAGAGAGAGAGAGCCGAGAGTACATTAAACTTGAAGAAGAAAAAAAGAAAAGAAGTAGAACGCACTGCTTTGATTATTATTCATACCTGTCTTCGAAAAGTTTTACACACTTATTTAACATCAATCTATAATGGAGAAATTGATTATAAAAAAAAGATCAATTAGTTGTATGAATGTATTACAAAATTACAGACACATGCACTGTTTTTATATTCAGACGGCATGTGACGTAAAGTTCGACTGAACAACTCAATGGAGAAGACGCTCAGATGGGAGACCTATAGTAGAGAGGAGGAAAATATAGAGGACTTACTTTATTAAGATGAAAAGGGCCTTGCAGAGTTCAACTTTAGTTCTTTTCCAGGACTGTGAATAATCACAACAGCATAATAATTGCTTAACTTGATTAAAAAATGTAATTCTACAAATTTAATCTTTAAAAAACGGCAAACTTACTAATATCTTGTCTTGACATAAGTCTTGAGTTGGATAATATTTCTTGTTTTTGAACGATCTAACTCATGTTTTCAAATGTAGTTTTGTTAATCTAATTATAAAAGTGTAGACTAGAATGAATACTACGTAATTAGTTTCGACAAGTTCCTATAGAGTGCAAAAATAATTTTCGATACGAAACAGGCACTGAAGTTTAATCACTTTAAAGGTACTATGTCCCATTTGCAGGTCAAAAAAATGAAAAGGTTAAATTCCAATAGCATTTGAAAGATAATACTAATTTAGAACTCCCCTTAAAAAAAAAGGGGTTTGAAAATGTCTTTAAGTGGGAAAATAACGACTATTAGTTGTCAAATCGACTTAGGAGCTATAAAGCCAATAAGTAATAGTCTTGATTTTCAGACATTGTATCGCATGGTCGTACGTTTTATGCTGCGCAAAGATTCAATCAGTTTAATTTTGGCCATTACAAGAATTGGGTTATTGATGTAGACAAATCCTTTACAGCTCATTTTATGTATGTTATTATACCAAAGAAGAAAAAAAGCCAGTCAGTCACTCAATACTGACAATAGTGTCTGACAGTGAAGTCTAGCAAATAAACGGGTTTTTGAATATTAGGACACTGCTAACGGTTAAATTTCACAGATAGGACATACATGACATATTCATAATTCCTGCAAAGTTCTACAGAATTTGAGGTTGGCTGCAAAAGGGACATAGTATCTTTAAGATTGTGAGCGTTTTACAAAAATATATCATGTTAAAGTTTTTATTGGAAGTGATGGAGGAAAGGCTTGTGGTTAGGTTCGCACTCCCATAGGCGTGTAGACTATCGCCCCAGGGTACAGGTTCTGATGATTACCGAATTACTGCTGATGATATTGTTGATGACATATCATGAACGTAAGCAGTCTTCCAAAAAATGTCGAGCTCTTCATATTCCCACTCAGGCTGCCAATGAAAACGGATCTACCACTTCTTGGTTAGAAGATGAATATGAAATATTTCTATACAGTGCGACCCAGAAAAAACGAAACCGAGAATTATCGATGTTTTATCATAACTTAATCACAATTATAATTAATAAATGACACATATTTGTAAAGCTTAGGTCCTCCTCTTTCATTTGATGCAACTAAAAAAATACACATCGAGGTGTCATATGAAAGAGCAGAAACTGAACTTCAGTCTAGAAATGTGAATTTTTCTTCGAAATTCAGATACCGCCCGCCAAATGACTTTTAGGTTTCCTTCCTTCAAATTGCTTTTAATCACTCATGCGTGAAATGTGAGTTGCATCAATGGAGAGGGGGTTCTAAGCTTTATAATTGATAAAACATCGATAATTCACGGTTTCGTTTTTTCTGGGTCGCACCGTATAGACATCAGGGGCGTAAATCCCGGGGGGGGGGGATGGGGGGATGCATCCCCCCTCGCTTGAAGGAGGGGGGGGGGGTGGCCTGTACAAATATCCCCCCCCCTGAGATTACAAAAAAAAAAAAAAAAAGGGAAGAAGAAGAAGAAAACAAAAAGTGATTGTTTCAATTTCAGCATAATGCATGAGAAATGAGTTATTTTGTTATGTATGTATAACTGTATAGCCTACACGTATACAGTAGGTCACGATCATTGAGTAGTTGCGCGACGTGCGCGAACAAGCACTTCATAAACTTCAGAATAATTCCCGTTATTTTGCAAGGTATTATTATAGCCCAGACGTAAAGTGCGCCAGCGCGCGAGCGCTTAAAAAGTGCAATCATGTACAGTAGATGCCCGGCTACCCCCCCCCCCCCCCCCCACTCAGTGTTATTTAGGGTACGCGTATGCTCGTTCCCTCTCTTTGAAAGCACCCCCCCCCCCCCCCCCCCATCTCAGGACTGCCAACATTTCTGAATCCCCCTTTCGCCGGCTTTTCGCTGGCTTTTCCTGCCTTGGAGACCCCCCCCCCCCCAAATCCGGAACACTGCTAAATGTATATTACCACCCCCCCCCCCCCCCCCCCCAATTTCAGGTGAGCTCTTGTCGATCGAGGGGGACTGGGGGCCAATGTTTTTACTTTTCAAAATGAAATAATCCTGAATGAGCTTTCAAAGCTAGCAGGAATTTCAGGAATTTGATCCCGGGATTTGATCAATTTATTTTTCTATGATATTCAAGATATTTTATAACCCCCTTTTTACATTTCTCAAGAGTCCAAAGAGAGAGAGAAAAAAAAAATCCCATTTTTAAAGAAATCTCCGGGTGAAAAGTCAAATACACCCCTTTTTTTTACAATTCTCGGGCCAGATTTTGTCACGCGAAAAAGTACCCCTTTCCTGGAAATTTTAGGAACTCGCATGCGGTCCCTCCGACCCCGGAGTGTGTGTGGGGGGGGGGGGGGGGGGTAGATGAAGACTGAAGTTCTAGACCTGGCGTGTTCAAGACTTACAGTGGCCGTTTGTCTCTTCAGTTATTTCAAGGTAAGCCTGTACACATTCTTATTATTTTTATATTTGAGAAAGGATTTGGCTGAGGAAGTTAAAGAATTCATTAGATTTAATTAATAAACACAGTACATGTATCATTATATGAATTCCAGAAACATTTTTAAGAGGTGTGAAAACTGTGAACGCATCTGATTGAGAGTGATAAATAATACGGTAAATGTTGCATTGCCCAAGGTGGTTGTCATTTGTTCACACCTAAAACTTAAGGGACGAGGGGATGATATTTAAGGGCTGCAATGCATGTGATGTTTGTGTAGGTCTATGAATGAATTAATTTGTTGTTTATATTGAATGAATTTAATTGAATTCAGATAAATAGGGCTTAGTAAGAGTAGAAAACGGTGCAACGAATCGTCTTCTTTCTATAATAATTAAATCAAATGTCTAAGCTTTTCGCGCTTCGCGCGGGAAGGGGGAAACTGAATTCAGACAAGGATTCAGAGTAGAGAACAGTACACCCAATCGTCTGCTTTCTCTAATAATTTAAGGAACCGTCAAGGCATCCGCGCTTCGCGCGAGAGGGGGGACTGAATTCAAATAAATAGGGCTTATTAAGAGTCGAAAACGGTACATCGAATCGTCTGCTTTCTCTAATAATTTAAGGAAACGTCAAAGCTTTTCGCGCTCCGCGCGAGAAGGGGAAACTGAATTCAGACGAGAATTAAGAGTCGATAACAGTACACCCAATCGTCTGCTTTCTCTAATAATTTGAGGAAACGTCAAGGCTTCCGCCCTTCGCGCGAGAGGGGGAAACTGAATTCAGATAAATAGGGCTAATTAAGAGTCGAAAACGGTACAACGAATCGTCTACTTTCTTTAATGATTTAATGAAATGTCAAAGCTTCCGCGCTTCGCGCGGGAGAGAGAGGGAGAAACTGAATTCATACAAGGATTAAGAGTCGAGCACGGTTCAACGAATTGTCTACTTTCACTAATAATTAAATGAAACGCCAAAACTTCCGCGCGGGAGGGGGGGGGGGGGGCTGGGGGGGAAAAACTTAATTCAGACAAGGATTAAAAGTCGAGAACGGTACAGCAAATCGTCTTCTTTTTATAATAATTTAATGAAACGCCAAAGCTTTCGCGCTTCGCGCGGGAGGGGGGGGGGGGAATTCATTCAGACAAGGGTTAACAGTCGAGAACAGTACAATAAATCGTCTTCTTTTCCTAATAATTTAAGGAAACGTCTAAGCTTCCTATCACCCACACCCACCTAATGAGCGCGCTTCGCGCGCTCTTTGAGTGATTCTCCTGCTCACTACCGCCCCTTCCTAAAATGAGATCCTAGCTCCGCGCCTGCATTAAAATATATAGCTATGATGCTGACTAAGTTGACGAAATAATTCGTATATTTATGTCGTCGAGGAAAATGACCATTTGCGCTTACGCAAGTATACTATAGATAGTCTGTAGGAAAAAAAATTTAGCCTTCGGCCCCGGGTATATAGGTTTAAATTTGTAAATATTGGGACATTTAATTTTGTCAGTAATTGGGGGGGCTAGTTTTGTCGGTAATCGTTGGCCTCTACACCCCCGGCCCCCACTAAGGAAGGTCTAGCGACGCCCCTGACCATTATACATCATTTTTTAAGTGAATGGACTCAAAATAAAGAGTTCGCATCTTCCTGACGAAATACTCAATCTTTATGTTACTACTTGAAAGTGTGTCGTCTTATTTCGGTTTTTACAGTTTGCAGCTGTCAATATTTGAAATATGTCCAATTCTTTTACTTTATGGTTGTCAAATTTGGCATGTGCGTGCATGTATGTGTGTGTGTGTATGTGTGGTTGTGTGTGTGTGTGTGTGTGTGGATCAGTGTGAGGTATTTATATATATATATTTTTTTTTTTGGGGGGGGGGGAGGTAGGGGAGTTTGTGGAAAAAAAAAACTAGAAGGGGGAGGGGAACCATACAGTCATCTCTCATCTCATTTTATTCCTTATAAATTGTCATTTCAGTTACGACTTAGGTTCTTCTCATTTGTTAACGACTTCATGATTGTATGATATTTTTTTCTAATTATAACAGAGGTATTTTTTGTCTATTATAAAGGAAATGTAAAAAAGAAATCATTGTGGAAGTAGGACCTACTATGCTTTAATACATGTATTAAATATAAGCTATCAATTTTATATATTGTATTGATGAGGTTATTAGTATAATTGTATTTAGCCTTATTTGATATAATGTTGCACTATTTTGTATCTTAATTGTGCAATTAATGTATTCGATTTATGTATGTTAAAAGAAAAAGAATGAAAATAACATTCCAAGTCAATTACAACAACCAAATCAACCCCCCCCCCTACAACAACAACAAAAAAAGCAAATGTGGACTGGGCAACTCTCTTCGCAAGCACAGACTGTGTGTATTTGTGTGTATTTTGGACAAAGGTGTGAATCGATACTTGATTTCTGATGTATTTCTTTATAACTTACTTCTTAATTTTCCATTCCTTGATGAGGGATCAGGGGCGTATCTAGCTTTTAGCTAAGGGGGGGGGGGGGTTGACCCAATGACGATGCGGACCATCGTCCACGAGCCGCGGAGTCCGAGCCGCGTAGCAGCGAGGCGATTTTTTTTTGTTGCTGTTGCTATTTTGAACCCCCGTAAGTGTTTTTTCCGGAATCTACTAACATCTACTAATACTGTATGGTTCTGGACACATGATGTCGTTTTTCTTTGCACATCATATTTTCACATGGCAGCCCAATGGGGGAGGGGTACTACCTCCCCACCCCGCCCCGCAGATCTGTTCCTGGGGGTATAAATCAAATGTACCATGCCCTCTTTTCGAGGCACCTGTCAAATTCTGGGTCTTCACTCTTCAGTAACTTGTCCCTCAGAAACTAGTGCTTAGCCAGTCACAGAGAATTTAGGATTTCAACTAACGCCGCATAGTGCATGTTAAATTCGATTTTTATTCAAATTTCATTTTGAAATATTTCCATAGCTTGACAGCGTAGGTGTATCATGTGGATTTACCAATTACAGATTTTGATTATTGGCGGCGACTTAAATCATATTGAAAAGGATGCAATTCATTGTTGTACACGTTAATTCTCAGTTAACACATTCTCTCTCTCTCTCTCTCTCTCTCTCTCTAGCATAAAGAAAATGAATATAGTCTTTTGCCTTGATTAAGACAGATTGAACATTTTATCAGTTTTAAACAATTACAAAGAAATGGCAAGGAAATTTATCAAAACGAACTTTAAATTGTTCATTTGTGATGGATACGAATGCAGTGAGGTTGAAATGGAAATAATGAATTATAAACCGATCATAAATCAATTCTTTGACGTTGATTGATTCGTTCAATTTTACATGCGTGTGGTGAGTGGTGACTTGTCGGTTACGAACGGCAGGCTACGATATCCACTCAATCTATGAAACAATACAAAATATAGCTGTAGTTAATACCCTGCGGTTGATACACAGACAAGAAAGTAAACCAAAAAAGGGAGACACTAGAATTATGATATTGTCGATGATTTAAAATGTGGATTAAAAAAAAATCAAACAATATATTCTGAGGTCATATCTATTGCATTTTAGATTGTCTTATCTACCAGCGTATTATTGAACACCATGTTCAATTTTAAATGTGTGTGTGGATTTGTGTGAGGTATTTTGCGGGGTTAGGGGGTGTGTGAGACAAGCTAAAAGGGGGAGGGGGACTATACATCTCTCATCTCATCTCCTTTTTTTTAATTGTCATTTCAGTTACAATTTTTTTTTTACGACTACATGATCGTATGATCTAAGTTACCTTTGACTATTGTAAAGGAATTGTAATAAAAGATTACTGTGGAAGTAGGACCTACTGTGTTTTTCTTTCAAATTCTTACATCTAATATAATTTGTTTGCCCTCCCCACTGTATTTTTTTTTAATTGCTAAAGGTTGACCCAAATAAGGTGAACTTACCCCCCCCCCCCCAACTGAACGAAATTTCGGGACAAAAAAAAAAAGTGTTCTTACCCCATCCCCCCCCCCCCGCTTTTTCAGTGGCTGGCTGAGTCGTTGCGATTTTTTCGGCGAGATTTTCTAATTTTAAACCCCCCCCCCTCGAAAAAGTCCTGCGTACGCCCCTGACTACTACTACTACTACTACTCCCACTCCTACGACGATGACGACTGCTACTTCTTCTGCTGTAGTTAAAAGTAGTATGAACATTGGTCTACAGAAAGTGGAAATGTGGAAAGGAGTCAGGCGCGTACACAGGGGGGGGGGGGGGGGGGGGGGTTGGTATTTTTATGTGTGTAAACCCCCCCCCCCCATAACCCCCCAGACCTAAAGAGGTGACCTTACCCCCCCCCCCCCAACGGAGCCAAATGTCAAATTTTCAAATTCGAGACCAAAAAAAAGTGTACTCTTACCCCCCCCCCCCCCCCCCCCCCCCCCCGCTTATTCAGCGGTCGGCTGAGTCGTTGCGATTTTTTTGGGACCAAAAAAAAAAAAAAGTGTCCTCTTACCACCCCCCGAGCCCCCCCCCCCCCCCCCCCCCCCCCTCCCCGCTTTTTCAGCGGCTGGCTGAGTCGTTGCGAAATTTTCGGCCCGATTTATAAATGTTAAACCCCCCCCCTTGAAAAAATCCTGCGTACGCGCCTGAAAGGAGTAATACATTAGAAGATGGAATAAGGTAATGTATGGTATGGTACATGTCTTGCACAGTAGCCTATGGATAAATTCATTGATAAATTTCCATCAACAAGTTCTTTATTTAATTTTTAGACACACTGGCCCAATAGTTTGGAATTCCCTCCTTAGAGATATTTCTATTGATTACATTTTTTAGAATTCTGGTATATTTGTAAACATGTTTCCATTTTGTGTGTGTTCTCTGTGTTCTATAGAGTATATAATCTGTATTTTATACTCACATCAAATACAAATGTTTTTGTGGATTTGAATTGAAATAAAAATTGAAAATTGAAAATTGAAGCTACTGAATAGTATAGAACTGTTGAAATAAATCAAAAAGAGGCTGAAATTTGGAGAACGTTTGGAGAACGTTTGAAGGAACAGGCGTGCGCAGCATAGATATTGTTGTTCAATTTCCTTGGCAATCTCCAGTAATTATAGCTCAAAGTTCATACTATTGATGTAAACACCTTAGATAGATCAATGATAATAGTCATTTGGCACTTTGCAATATAAACACATACCACAGATGAATTGGATAATACAGGTCGATAGGTGATAATAGTCAGGATAAAAAGTGCAAACGAACGGCAAAGAAAATCAATCTCAAAGCTTATAGACAATATTGATAATAGAGTCACACCAGAGTTTCGTGAAGTATATTTCTACCACACGCACACACAAGTTACTTAATTAGTGAATTCAAGATTTTCTGAAAGTTGTCTGTAAAGGTTTTAAAAGAACATATGTTACACAATGGCATGTGACATAAAATAATTTGGCACTTGTCTGCGGTGTCTGCGTCCAAGGGCAAAATTATGTCTATGTGATTGAGAAAAAATGTGAAGGCATAGAATATGTAAGTTTTTAATCATAAATTTAAAATCCAAGTACCATATGTTTTCTGATTGTATTCGTGGTTAGGGATAGAACAGGATCACAAGATGATGCTCAAAATTTATAAAGCTAGAAAATCAAGGCATTATGTCTCCAATCGCATTGATAGCAGCTTAAGAGAGGATCACCTGCAGACATCGATACTTTCCTTAGATTTGACAACACCTAGAGGTAAGTGCTTTTCATTAGGTTTTTATGTCAGATCAAATATAGAAAGCGTTTTAGAATGTTTAAAATATATAATTTCGGAGAATGGGTTAAACTACATGCAGTGCAGATTTGTATGTTGTAATGCTGAGTGATGTATCATTCGCAGGCAGTTATGGTGCAGAAGAGTTTGAGAGAGTTCTTGGATGGTTCATGATTGATATTAACTTGCTTTCTGATGAGTATATAGGAAAGGGAAAGCGAGGAAATAAAGATTTAACAAAAAAATCCAGTATGTTATCGCTCGATGTATAACCTTGCATTCTTATCAAGTAAATTCAAGTAATCTACATGTTACTAATTCAAATCAATGTATGCACTGTTCATTTCGTAATCATGTATTGTTTGTTCGTTTCTGTGTTTCTGTCAGTTTTTTTTATAGTTATTATTCATTATTACAATCACAATGCTTGCCCTCAACCATAAAAGTCACGACACCGTCTTACAAAAGCAAAGGAGGACTATGAGCTCGGGGCCTAATATTTATATGATTTGCTCGTCACTGATTTAGACATGCCATGTATAAAAATGGCATCGTAAAAAAAAGTGAATGTAAAATGATTAGTGCAATTTTGCAAGAAATTACTTTTGAGCAAACTTATTTTACATGCTTGACTAGTTCAGCTGATCACGCGATGAAATAACGCCATATTTACAACATGAATTTAACATTATGTTCTAGGTTTGAAATAGAAATGGCATCCAAGCTCATCATTGCTGCGTTTCTTCTGGTCATTCTTGTGGCCGCAACCAGTGGCGAACTCCCTTGGAAAAAGTCGATCGACGTTGAGGAGGAAGCAAGTAAGCATTCCATTGAACAATGTCGACTCCACAGGGGCGGATCCAGCTTTTTATAAAGGGGGGGGTTGGGGTGGTATGTGAGGGAGCGTAGCGACCGAGTTCAAGCGAGCGGAGCGAGCGAGGGGGGAAGGTGTGGGAGGGGGGTGTCCCCCCTCCCACAGTAGGGAAAAATTTTGAAAATCTGTGTGTGAAAATGGCGTTTTCTTGCGATAAGATTTAAAAAAATGGTCCCCGGATTTTTTTTTGGGGGGGGTTGCAACCCCCCCAACCCCCCCCCTAGATCCGCCACTGCTCCATATGCCTGATTTTTATGATATGACATTTATTTGCAAGACAAAGGCATGCCACATATTTCATTTATTGAATTGTAATTTGTAATTTGAATTTAGTTCGATTTAGTTTGTTGGATGCTTATCCATTGTATCATTCCCAAATCCGGGCTCTCATTTGGTAGAACGTTCGATGCGTGGATCGTGTAACTGAGACAAAAGAAGCTCGAAAAGTTGCGGAAGCCATAGCTTTCGTAAAAACTGGTCATTTTGTTTTATATATCTCAAGTCTGTTTTACACTCGACCTATCCCACTCCCTAGAACTGGTACTGGGACTGGGACAAAATGTAGTATTATAGAACGGACTATACCACGATTGTGCTCTTTATCAAAATACAAGAAGCAAAAGAAGAATAAAAAAAAAACGAAAAAGCTCAATTGATTCGCCCTTAAAATCATTTTTTTCAAATCGAAATCAATTTGTTTCAGGGAAGCCAGTGAAATTGACTTTTCCCCAACAAATTTGTAACTAGCATTGTGTATATAAAGAAAAGTTTCCATCACGCAAGTTGTAATAAAGTAGCTACAGATATAATGTAAGAAAGTAACAAGAATCATAGCAGTAAAGTTGAAAAGCAACCTAACTCATCTTGGCATATAAATATTTGGGTGAGAGAAAATGTTTTTTACGTCAGTTCTATCGGGTATTTTGTTAATAACTGGTCCATCCTGTATTTTGATTTTGTTTCAGTGTGCACATACAATGGCATAACATGTGCCTGTAACGATAACGCCATATGCTCCGACGGTAAGTTAGGCAATACTATAGAACCGCCATTATAATGACGATCGCGAAATCAACGCAAGGTTAATTTCAATAACATAATCCCATAAAAAGCATTTGCTGATCATGTAATGCATGTGCGTGTGTGTTATATGCGGGCTTGAATTCCAGTGACTAACTTGGTAAGAATAGTATGTAACATAGTTTAACGTCATGAAGCTAACCCAAGTATTCACGTAATGTGCTTTATGAATAAAGTATATAACATTTCATATACATTATATCAACAATGTTATGACAACTATTGTGCTAATCGATAGGAATTTTCATAAAATGGCAGTAAAAGTGAATACACACGAGCAGTGGGATAAATATATGAATGGGAAAATAGTAAACGGATGATGAGCGAGGTGACAGCCCCCCCCCCCCCACTTTCTTTGATTTTTTGGGGGGCCCGTATATAATCATGGCATCTGTTTGGGAAATGTGTTTTATCTCACTAAGGAAGCAAACAAAGCCTAATGAAGCAAACTGATCTTTTCATACACAACCTATCCATTTCAGCCTATACTTTGTTAGGCCTTTCAAGCAGATAATATTTTAATGCAAAATAAGAAGAGGGCCTTGTGTTGATTAAAGTTATGTTTGTCGACTTCTCACAATCACAGGTGATTCCCTTGGGCCTCGAGGAGGATAGAGTCAGAGAGACATGGAACAACGAAAAGAGCTGGCAGGCCGACGTGATGAAGGGCCACTATCTCCTCTGCTTCGATCTAGACTACACCTCTTCAACATTATTATTCAGTAATAAATCAAGAAATTGATTCATCAGTTCAGTAAGCGTATTGTTAAAAGCCATAAGAAGAAATTACTATCATGTGTAATACTCGAAACATTAAATGACGCACCTCACAAAATAACCAGAGTCTGTATTTCTAACATTTAACGTTAAAGTGTTTGGCTCTTTGTAACGATTATTATGAAACAAGTATAGCCTTTTTCTTAGTGGTTTTACACATCAGGTGTCCTCGAACTATCTTTCTCTGTGTGGTAAATCCTTGGTAGAAAGATCCTTTAGATAGAGGAGCAGAGACAAGATGAAAATGAAACTGAGATGGAGAATGGGAAAGTGAGAGCGAGCAACAGAGCTACAAAGGATGATAGAGAGGGAAAGAGAGTGAGAGAGAGAGAAATAAAGAGATTATGATGGAGAGAGATATAAGAGGAAAGGAAGAGAGTGAGAGGGGACACAGAGAGAGAGAGAGAGATAGATAAAGAAATATGATGGAGACAGAGAGATAAGAGGGAAGGGAGAGAGGGAGAGAGAGAGAGAGAGAGAAAGAAATATGATGGAGACAGAGAGATAAGAGGGAAGGGAGAGAAAGGGAGAGAGGGATAGAGAGAGAGAGAGAAAGAGAGAGAGAGAGAAAGAGAGGGAGAGAGAGAGAGAGGGGTGTAAGGTGAACCCGGAAGACCTCATAAGGTCTCAACATGCAGGAAAATCATTGTGTAAATGTATTTGTATGTGTATACATTATACATCTCTATATAAATTAATGTATGTTTATATACATAAACGAATGTAAGGAAATCAATCCCCCCCCCAAAAAAAAAAAAAAGACTGAGCCACTGTGGAATGTGCAACTCTCTCCACAAGCACAGTGTATGTGTGTGTGTGTGTGTGCGTGTGCGCGCTCTCACCTCAGCATTCTTGTGGGGTTTTATGTGCGCTTCACATACCCCTTGTGAGGCATTTTTACTTTGTGGGGTATTTTTTCAGGACCCCACAGAGTAAAGTCTTTCAAATGACTGTATATTCAGTGTCCTATGCCCTGCGGGGCATTAGAAGTGGTACCCCATAAATTTCTCTTTGTGAGCGTGTGCTAAAACTTGCACACGACTTTTATGGTAACATCGTAAGCACACCGCCGGGTTGTTATCGCCGGGTTGTACATACCCCACTAGTAGGGGACCACAAGGTATATCTGGAACGCACAGAAATACCCCACAATCAGGTGCCCCACAAAGGCCCTGATGTGAGAATGTGTGTGTGTGCGTGCGTGCACCCATGGTGGAAAACGCGACCACATATAAGTATAGGACCTTCATGGCGAGGACAGACAGCGAAGTGCGGACGTCCTCGTTTTTCCGAGGACGTCCTCGATCCCAAAATTCAACGAGAGTACCCAGGATCATTTTGTTATCACTTGTATAATCATAATACACTGAAAAGAGAAAAGTCATCAATTGAGTGGTTTCGGTCCTACGGAGTGTGTTACTTATACACAATCTACAAGGACTTCAAGTTTCGCCGAAAAAATGTGTGTGTGAACTTTTGGCCCTAGTCCCAAGTTGTGCACTGGCCTGCATATCACATTAAACACAAGTCCCAGCATGCATCGCGCCATGAGTGTGGATCAATGCGCGCTTCATCTCTTGCAGCGCATGCAGTGCATTAGTGCTAGCGCCAGTGCGCCCACCGCCCGTCCAGGCGCCGAGTGCAGTGCGTGTCGGCCCGGCCGTCGTCTGCTTGAAATTTGTGACTAGCACTCCTGGGCTTGCCATGGCGACGAGGAGGTTGGAAGGCAATCAGAGCAATGTAAGTACCATGTAATAACGTCATTTACATAGATCATCTTACGTGGTCAAGCTTGTTACCCTAAACTTTGTATTGCCGATCGAGTACGACTCCGGCCAAGTTGAACTTATCAGCTCCCTTTTTAGTAGTCCCAAACACTCTAATTGATGTCATGGAGTCTAAATTAAATCTAAAAAGTACATGAAGGGAAGTTATAAGACCATAAACTTTTTTTTTTTCGGGTAATTAAATGGTTTGAAGAGAATAGCAAATAGCCTCATTAATTAAGGACATGTTTTGTTTTGTAGCATTTTGATTAACTGCATCATTTTTCATCAAGAGCCCATATTTGTTGCTTAACATTTCTCGATATAGATTCTAGACCTACCAGTAATTCTCGTCATTTGTAATGAATATCTCTAAGACAGTGACATCAATTTCCATCGGAAGTGTCTACTTTGCAGTTCACATGCACCCAAGCTTGGTTTTTTCCTTTGAATATCAGATAAAGGTATCCCAAAGGGTCTTTCTTTTGTCTCAAAGAACCTACATATATCAGATTTGTTACATGAGCATAACGATAAACTCAATTTCTTTTTCTTGATAGTGTTTAAGGTAAATTATTTATTTCTTTTTATTTATAATTGTAGTTTTCTGTGGAGCAAAGAGTGTTGGCACTCTGGCCACCGAATGGATTATTTTACGGTGGCGTGGTTGTTGACATTAGGAATGGTAAGTTCATGATTAAGGTTGTTTTTCTGAGAAGCTAGCAATTAATGTCAACTATCAACAGTTAACGGTAGTTTATTAGCACTTTAAAAGAGAATACCCCTTGATTATATATCAGTTAGAGCAAAAGTGTGTAATTATGATTTCAAGAGTGATTTTTAATCTATATATTGTTTTATCAAAAGAGTTTTTTCTCCCTCCCCCGTTATTTTTGTATCATTTATATTTTAAGCTGATAAATGTTAAACATTGCACAACATTTAAATTGAGGAGGATGTGTAATAAGTACTGCTACCTTTTTCAAATATTTATTTCCATTGATTTAATCAACAGGCTAAGAAGCTTCAAAGGCAGATAGAGGCACATATTCCACCGTTGTTAATCTCTAGCGGGATTATTATTAATATTTCTATAAATAAGCAGAATAATGAAATGGCTTTTCAGGATTGATGTGCTGAGAAAGAAACCAATGGATTTCTTCATAAGAAGATTGCTATATTTGTAAAGGATATCAATTTAGTCTTAATTGATACAAATGTACACTTTGTCATTTCAGGAAAATGCAAAATCCAGTATGAGGATAATGATGTTAGGTGGCTCCCTGAGCATCAGGTAAGTAATCGTTTATTTTTCTCCTTGACATGGGCGGGTAGGATTCATATATATATGGCAGTTCAATCATTCATTCAAGTTTTTCCATAAACATAAAAAACAAGGCTTTTGAAGTCGTGTTTAATCATTAGGTACATTAAATAATGTTGCTCAGATATGTCTTGGTTCAGTAGCCCTGGAAACTGTTTTTGTTTGAGAGGGGATTCAGAACCAATAAAGACCCATCCCTCTGTCATAAGACTTAGCACATGTATGTACAATATGTACATGTTTATGAAGATTATCGGTTAAATTTGAGGTCAAAGGTCAGAGATAATACCTTGAGGTGCTATGGAATGAAACTTGCTCTTGTATATATCTGCATGAATAACTAAATGTATGCGGATATCACCTGACTATACTTATTGGTCTTACTGTCAAAGTTTAAATATAAATATAAATGACTTCACATGGTATGTCACAGTCACGTTATCGAGAAAATAGCGATGCCCATGCCATGCTGAGAAACTGTACTTTGTTCTTAGTTGCCTCTCTTATACACTTTGGTGCGGAATCTTGTAGATTAATGGGCAAGAGTGTTAGGTTGTCGAGTTATAATGGAGCTAGTCCAATGAATATACGAGCAAATGTATGTATCTATACAATATAAAGGTCTGAACTCCATTGCCACAATTTTCACAATACCACAAGAATAGCTCAAGATCTAATCTGTTGGGGATTTTAAATATTATTTCTCAACTTCTAATTTGCACAAATATTTACTGTTGCTTTTAAAAGGGACAAGTCACCTTTAGGGTATCACAATTAACGAGTAACATGCCTGTGTAGGTCACCTGAATAAATCTCAGATGGCCAAATGTGACGCTATCTTGGGTCGAGGCAGGTACTGTAGAGGCAAATTATTATCTGTGGATTGTTTAACAAGCCTAAATAATGGGGTGACATGTGTGATTTAAAGATATTTCATGTATTGATTATGCAGATAATATGTTAATCTGCCATATGTAATAACATATACCTGTTAAGATGAAAGTCTAATAAAACTAGATTTGTTTAGGATTTTTGTTTTGTTTTCCTACTTCTTGTTACATTTAGGTTAGAGCTGATCCTACTGAGTCTCCTAAAGAAGGCAAGATGGCCAAGGAAAATGCTGTTGGGCTTTCCGCACAAGGCATGCTGGTCAAGGGCGATGCTGATGAGCTGTCTACAGAGGTTATGTTGGTCATGGGCGATGGTATTGAGCAGTCTACAGAGTTAATGACGGTCAAGGGCGATGCTGTTAAGCAGTCTACAGAGGTCATGTTACTCACAGGCGATGCTGTTGAGCAGTTTACTGAGGTCATGACGGTCATGGGCAATGCTTTTGAGCAGTCTACAGAGGTCATGATGGTCAAGGGCGATGCTGTTGAGCTGTCAACAGAGGTCGTAACCGCCATTGAAGATGCTGTTGAGACATTTGCAGATGCCATGATAGTTAAGGGCGATGTTCTTCAGTCATCTACAGACGGCATGACGGTCAAGGATGATGGTGATGACATATCTGATGGATATGATAGTGTCGAGTCTTCCTCAGTTTGGCTATCTAATACCTACGTCAGTCTTAACAGTCCCATTCCAAATCCAGAGAACTTCCATGCATTGTCTCTCAGTAGCATTGGCAGTAACAGTGACAGTGAGTATGCACCTCTGACAAACAATGAGACAGACAGTGGCAGTGAGTATGCACCTCAGTCCGACAGTAAGCCTGTGAGTGACTGTGAGCATTTGCTACTATCCCACCATTTGCCAAGAAATCCACTTGGTTCCACCTGCTCAGAAAAGATGAAACCAGTAATGTCAAGTGGTGATGTATCTCAAACTGTTACAAAAATGAAGAATTGTGACACAAGAGAGAACATACCAACATCAAGTGATGATGTAACATCTACTAGTACTTTATTTGATAAGGCTAAGTCACATGATATAACAGTAATGCCAAATTTGAATGCAGGGCGTAGAAGTAAATGGTACAAAAAACAATGTTGTTACTACTGTTCTGGCCTGTTCTCCGAACTTCCAAGGCACTTGGAGAAAAAGCATGCAGAAGAGCCTGAAGTGACTAAAGTTATGTCACTCACAGGAAGAGCTAGACAGCAACATCTCAAGAGGCTTCGTAATATGGGAAATCATCGTCACAATTGTGAAGTGTTCAGAAAAAGGAGTGGCAGTCTCATAGTTGTATATCGTCCATCAAACCATGCAGATCCTAACAAATACGGCCCCTGTCCATATTGTTTTGGATACTATCTTCGCCGAGATTTATGGAGGCATGAGTGTCTAGAAAAGCCGGTCAAGGTAGAAGGGAAGAGGAACGGAATTTTGCGACATAGTGATCTCTTGAAGGCACCCCCAAACGGAATAAGTCAGGCTGTGAATGAATTATTCAATGACATGAAGAGGGACCAAGTGTTTCAAGTTTGCAAAAGTGACCGACTGCTCCAGGAATTTGCAAAGCGAGAGTACATGACAGTTGGCCGTGACAAGGTCTTGAATGACCAGCACAGTTACATCCGTGCAAACTTACGAGGATTAGGGAGGCTCTTACTGCAGCTTAGAAAGCAAGTTGGCAAACCGAATGCATCTCTTCAAGATTTCCTCCGTCCCAGAAAGTTCGAGGAAGTTTGCAAAGCAGTGCATGGTGTTGCTGAGTTTGATGAAAAGACACATTTCTACAAAATTCCATCTTTGGCCCGCAAACTTGGGCATTCGTTGAAGAAATTGGCAGTCATCTTGAAAAGCGTCGCCCTTGAGGGAGGAGACAAATCTGGTGTCAGCGAAGCAGTTGACTTCCTGCTCCTATGCGATTCCAACTGGGATGTTTTTGTATCAAAACATGCCCTATGCACACTTTATGAAGCGGAGATCGACCTAGAGGTTCTGCCCACAAATGAGGATATTGTGAAAATGAGGAACTACCTAGAAGCCAAAGGAAGTGAGCAAATAAACACACTGAAGATGTGCCAAGATGATACCATTAGTAACAAAGCCTGGGACAATTTGAATGAGGTTCTTCTTTGTGAGCTTATGATGTTCAACCGCAGAAGGGCCGGACAAGTCTCAAAGATGAAAATAGCAGAGTACAGGCGAAGCTGTAAGGCCACGGAACAGAGACAGTACGAGGAGTACGAACAGCTCTCAGAGATGGAACAAAGCCTATGTAGAATGATGGATGTTGTGGAAGTGACAGGGAAAGAAGGGAGGCATGTGCCTATCTTGCTCACACCAACATTGAAGGAGAGATTGGAAATCCACATTGTAGCCAGAGAAAAACTTGTAACAGAAACCAATGAGTATGTGTTTGCTAGGGCAAATTACAAGAGTAATGGGCACATCAGAGGATCAGACTGTATGAGGAAAATATCTACCGAAGCTGGGCTGAAGAACCCACATTCCCCCTGCTCAACAGAGTTGAGGAAACAGGTCGCTACTGCAGCACAGCTTTTGGCTCTGAGACCAGACCAGGTTGACCTTCTTGCAGGTCTCATGGGGTACAATATAACAGTGCACAAAGAATATAACCAACTACCAGACCCAGTACTGCAGGTTACCCTGTTGTCAACGATCTTTCTCCTCATGGAAAGGGACAAACTTGCAGCACAAAGGGGAACATCGCTAGAAGCCTTGGATGTGTCCATCAAAGAGAGCAATGACCCTGGGACAGATGTTGGTGTATCAGCTACTGTTGATGATGAGGCCACTTCCAGCTCTGATAATGATGAGGCTGCTTCCAGCTCTGATGATGATGAGGCTGCCTCCAGCTCTGATGATGTTGGTAGGTGAACATGTATGCTGCTGTTTTTGTTAATGTTATTGATCAGATGTCAACAATTACAATGCCTTCTTTTTTATTTCAATTATGCCTCTCTAAATGGTGGTGACACTGAGGTCACTTTAGTCACCATAGTTGATTCATTTTCTACGTTATACATTTAAATGTTCATGTATTTGACATTTAACCAATACAGTCTGAAAAATTTGTAGGAGTTTCATTGGCTGCATGACTTCCATTCCTCCTGAAACAGGTCAACAGTTAACCCTCCATGTGTCTTGTGCATAATTGTTAATTAGATATATTTAAAATCTGTCTTGATGTCTGCATATTAATCTTGTCTTATTGGAGTGTAGGCCTATTGTACAAGTATATACACATTTTCTCACGAAATTGTCATGAAAATTGTTGCCAATTTGATACTTCTACAGCAATGAACACAAACAAAATCGAATAGCAAATCATTATAGAATAACTTCTGGGTTTCACTCTCATTGTAAACTTTTTGCATTTACTTTGAAAGCATCTTTGATTTTAGGTTTAATTTTCTCCTAACTAATAAACAAAAATTAATTGAATACTGTATCATACATGGATTGATAATTTCATGCTTTCTTTAATCATACCATTGAATGACATGTTTTTTTCAGACTTCATTGGAGACACTACACAGAGACATCAGACGAGGCAACTTGCAGTGAAACGAAATAAACCAAAACGTCAAAAATCTCGTGAGTTGATTTCCCATTTTAAAGAAGTAAAACACCATTACATTATTTTCCAAGGTCGTCAAAGTTTGCAAACAATTGTATCAGACTAATGGGGGCATTTTGGGCTTGCTGCCCAGGTGAGCTAAAAGAGCATATTTTATCATTGTGTATTTTACAGCATTTTCCACTTAGAACTCTTTCAAAGACGGTATACACATATGTTTTCCCACGAAAAGCTTCTTGTGTTAGCTGTTTTGTGTCTACAAGTCTAGTGCTTATAAACTGTTGTTAGCTTTTTTTAATTTTAGAAAGACAAATAAAATCAGTAGAGAACCTAGAAAACGCATCAAATATGGGAGAGGAAAGTGTCAAATGTCATGTATTCACATATATTAACTATCATTATCTTGTGCAAAGCCTTTAGCCTGAGATTGATGATGTGCTTCAGGCGAAATTTTAAAAAAATCGTGCACACCTAAATTCCATATATTTCGCCTTTAAGCTAATTTCAGTTTAAAAATCAGCTAATTAATGTCCAATTTCTAACTACCATTTCTGTTTCTTTTTGTAACTGTTATGCGCATGTTTCATTCAGATGCCGTTTCATCCTGCACAAATCGAAGTACCTCCCTTACATCAAAGCGCAAGTGGAATGAAGAAGAGATCAGAGCTATAAGAACCTTAAGTTGTGTCCTAGCACTTCGCCTACCACGAAAGTTGGAAATCGAAGAATTGAAGAGCAAGTATCCTGTACTTAATTCCCGTACATGGCGCAACATCAAAGATTATATGCGAATTAATAAGAAAACTCTTCTTAAATATGCAAAGTAATACAATTTGTGATTGTCATTATTTGTTACATGTTCATATAATTGAACTCCCAGAAAGTGACATTTATTTCACCTTGTCAGGTAGAAGCGAGCATTTCTTGTAAAGTGTATTGCATTAGTACGCTTCTAAAAGTAGTACATACATAATTAAACAAATATTGATGGCATTGTTAGAGACAATTCCTTGTACATGTAGGTCTCATAAAGCAGTGGGATAATAATTCGATTGTCTTACAAGTATTTTGTTGCCCTTTTTTCAAACTGGAATTGAATGTACTTACTCAGAACCTTTTGAAAGAATCTCTCTGTTTTGAAAATGACTTCATTTCTTCTTATCTTTCACTGGGTGCAATCATTTGTACCAGTTCCCCTCCCTCACAACAAGAACAAACAAAAACAAACCCTTAAGAAGTTAATGATACCTTATCTACACATGAAGGTCTAATAATTGTGACAGTTGTACAGATTATTTTCTAAATTTTGTTTAATTATTATTTTTTGATTAGGTAGCTATGTAGAAAATAAGCGATTATGTTGTACAAGTCAAAGAATGGTTGCTTTCAAGTTTTTCCATGAAAAGGATTTCTATCAATGCAGCATGAGTTTGTTGACCTAGTAAACATTTAATATATATATCATATATTTAAGTATCTGCTCTTCTTCAAAGCCAATGACTCAAATCAAATGCCGCTTACACCAAAATGTAGAAGAATGGAGCATCAAGTTTATATCATAATTGTACAGTACATGTATAATGATAAAGATAAATAGCCTAGACATACCACATGGTCACCTGCCTTTAATATTATTCACATGGTTGCAATAACAATCCTAGGAAATATTCTTGTATGACGTTGCTTATTTATTAATTTCCCTACTCAGCTGTAAGGCTTTAACAGGCTCCTTCCTATATTCAGGATCTAATGCACCCTTATACGTATACCTTTCCACTTGCCTTGAGATCCCAACAGCACAATCTTCTTCAACTCCTGAAATCCCAGACTAAGTACTATGGTAACTGCATATTCAGTGTAATGGCCATTTCCCTTTTGAACAGTCTCCTACAATAAAACCGTGATGCCGGTTCTCTCTAATCACTCAAAAATCTTCTAAAATATACCTTTTCCTGTAAATGTTATTATTTAATTATTCAACATAATTTCAGCTATGAAATTTGTTTTATCCCATATCATAATTCTAGTTTTGTTTGGTTTAAAATAGCCTTGAATTGTTACGTCTTATGTATAATTGGATGATTGCATCTGAAAGGCTTACATTGGCTGTGTATTAATGTCGTTACATGAGAATGCTATTAATGTACCTGAAGATCGTTTGATCTTCTTTGGGATTTAAAAGATTTTACAAGTATTGTTTATTTTAAAAGTGTCTTGATCTGGTACCTCTTATGTATAATTGCTTGATTGTATCTGAGGGGCTCATCTTAATTTCGTTACATGAGAATGTTATACATGTACCTGAAGATCGTGTAACATTGGAGCAGCATTCTGACATGATAAACAGAGATGAAGCCGTCTTTTCTATTCATGACCAAATACCAAGTTTTCCAGAACCTTGTTCGTTTTGTAGTTTACATTCCGCAGGTATGATTTATTATCGTTGATAAAGATGGATTTGGGGTTTCAGTTGATTGGTAGTATGAGGGCAATTACTGTAGGACCATGATAATCCTGTGAATTGTGTTACCAATACCATTTTGTTACCCTTTTAAGTGTTCCATTGTGTTTAACTTTTTTTGATTAAATGGTTGTTTCAATTGTTATAAAGAAACGTAAAACACTGTATGACTCATGTTTTACACTGTTTTCTAAGGCTGTGTGGTCAGAACTATTATAACTGTATAACCATTAACCAGACCGATTTGACAATCATGCAAGGGGGGGGGGGTCCTCACCTTGCCGTTACGCCAGGGTACAATAAGAGGGAATCCCGCCCCTTACAACAAATCTCGTAAGGGCCTACACCAGTACTGCACGACTTTGAGTGAATTGTAGCACTGGCTTGTGATATCTGAAGTCTGACATCTTGGATAAAATGTCATGAGAGTGTTGAGATGATGAGTGAGTAGTAAATACCTCAATTTTTAATATGTGCATGTAATGATATGGAAGTGACAAAGAAACAAGACAAAACAATAATTATTTCTTCTTTATTTAACACAAATGCACAATGAAAATCAGTGACGACGGTTAAATTAACGTGCTCATTGGTTTCATATTCATTCAAATATTTATACCTAAATTATTTTATGGGTCAACATTTTCAGATGTCTTAGGAAATGTTGTTTTAAAGTTAGCATCACATTTTATCATATGACCTCATTGACCTGTCTTAATTAGATACCCTTACTTCTATTGCCAAATTAATACAATACCTTTGGACATAAAAGTACTGTATGTCACTAGGAAAATCAACAAAATATATGTTTTCAGTGCCCTTTGAAAATTGTAGTAATTGTCCTCGGTTCATAAGAAATGTTAAAGTAGACCTACAGTATGTGTCCTCAGTTTCTAAGGAAAGGTAATACAAAGACATATACAAAAATACATATAGTGTCCTCGTTTCTTATGGATTTCAATAAATTATATGTCCTCGGTACTATAGGACATTGTAACAGTATGTATCCTCGGTTCCTCAACAAAACTGATACAGCAACGGTCCTCGGTTCCCAGCAGAATTTATGAGGTTTGTGTCCTCGGTTCACTGAAGAAGTTAGTAAAGCATGTGTCCTCGGTTCCTTAGCAAGGCTTATCCACCATACAATGTAGGTCCTCAGTTCCTAGCGGAATTTATGAGGTATATGTGTCCTCGGTTCACTTGGTATTTTAGTACGGAAATTTGTCCTCGGTCCTCATGGGGGAATATTATACAGTGTGGTGTCCTTGTCTCAATTGATATGTTATACAGAATGTGTTTGTCCTCGGTTCCAGTGGAAAAAGAATAATAAGCTCATAAACAGCTATATATACAGTATGTGTCCTCGATTTCCATGGGGAAATCTTTTATAAGTGGGTGTGTCCTCGGTCCCCGAAGAAAAGAACAAGGAGTACATGAAGTCATGTGTGTCCTTAGTTTAAATGAAAGTATGAGAGGTCCTCGATTTTTTCAAAGTTTAAAATAGAAGTCTCAACGACCAAATATAATACTTATAAAATTAATTGTGATCCGAAAACATCTTTATTTTGTCGAATATCCTTTAAGAAAAAGAGTCATCGGTTTGTATGGTTCACCACATGTTCCCCGTTTTACACCATGAACGTGTATGCGTGTGTATGTGTGTGTGTGTTGTGTGTTTGTGCGTGCGCGATCGCGCGCGCTTGCGTAAATTAGTGTGGGCGTGTGCTCGTGCTAGTATGTGATGGCTATCGCCGATCATCCCCCCCCCCCACTCCTCGGTACGGATTTACGCCCCTGATAGACATATTAGTCATAATTAACCCTATAACCCTCTACAGCACCCCGGACAGCACCCCCCGCCACACACTGGCAATGGGACGTTCGTGTTCCATGGCTGGGGTGCTGTAAAAATAGGGTTAAAGTCTGAAAATGTTTGAATGGCAGAAGTAGGAAGGTAATGACAAGTAGAAAGGAAAATGAGAATTATTACTCGATCTCTGTTAGTTTCTCCATCTGTATGTCGAAGAAGCTACACAATTTTCACCTCTTCTGTTAACGATTTAGATTGATAGTCCATACATTACACAAAGGAAAGGGGGGATAAGTCACTTGTCATTGGTTTAAAATCATTTCACGAAAAGCAGATTTAAAGCCTTTGAAATAAAAACATCATAATGATGTTGTAGCAACCAGAGTAGTTTGGTGCTGGATGATGATAGTTACGGGCTATCGACAACGATTTGATCTTATATCAATATGCCGCTCCAAAGATCTCAATTTCTGAAATTAAATCAGACATACCCATGAGAAGCTATATGGCGGCAGAATGCGTCATAGATAACATCCCGTCTTCCTGGGCCCGTCATGCTTGAAGCTTGAGCGACAGTCTAGTGTTTTGGGGATGAGGGGTCGGGCAAGGCTTTCTGACATAACTTAAACCCCCCCCCCCCCCGCAACAAAAATAAAAAAGCAGCAGAAATAACCAGGCCCCTTGTCATTGTTTTCGAGGGAGATGAACTAAACACTTTAATGTTTTTCAGAAGGACTCCCTGTACAATTTGTTTTCTCTTTGTAACCCCCCCCCCCCCCCCCCCGCAGAAAAAGGAAGTAATGCCCTCCTTTACCAGAGTCCCGGTTTACAGCTGCAAAGGGCAGGGCTGGAAAAAAAATCGTGAGGGAGGAATTCTGTTTCATGAAAAAACCACTGACATTGTTGGAATAACATGAGATCGACCCATCCTGCCTCTCCGCCCCTTCGTACGATTGACGCCCGGTTTGAATTATTATTAAAATTACTCTCCTTAACTTCTTACAGTCCTTATATATCCTTCTTTTAGTGCTACATTAAGTTCACATTAAAAAGAAAATAGGATACTAAGTCTCTCTCTAAATAATCAATAGCAAAAATTATTTTCTAGAATGGTCAAGATTAGAATAATAATTATGTTCTCAATATTAATATCTTTCAGACCCGAGGGTAGGTGCCATCTGGGGTTGGAAGCACCAGGATGTATCCTCACCGGACACCATCCTATCCTCGATCTCAAGGCGAACCCTCGGAGACACGCGCCGCTCAAAACAGGAAATCGGCTAGTTCCGACAGCGAGCTTCGATAAAGTTAAATTCAGCGACTAAAATCGTGGCAATTCAGGCCCTTTTAGGAGCCAAACAAATGATTTTTCCCCATGCTAGGCTCATTGACGGGGGTGATGTGGTTATTTTGGTTGAGAGGAAGCGCCAAACCCAACGGAATGTGATACTGAAACAATCAGATTACCTTTTGTTGGAGGGACAGGAACTTGCAGTTCAAACAAAGTTTTTTTTTTCTTTCTTGGAGTTAGAGGTTGTCCTTGCTTACCAATAAATAACCATACATTCTCGTTTAAGTTAAATTCCAGCTATTTCCAATATAGTCCATGATAGATGGGTTTTTAAAAAAAATATATTATTATGTGTTTCTTGAAATATCTCAAATTTTACTACTAAACCTACTTGGATCTTTTTTTATAATCATAATATCTTCTTTTGGTTGAATGATCTTAAATTCTGACTAAAGAGATCAACGAAGAAATGAAGATATATTGTCCTGTCTTTCCGTTGATGCCCACAATCAAATGAATTGATTATAATAATAATAATGGCACATTGAATTATTTCCTGCCGTGTGTTGTCTTTCCAGAATTAAAGCAAAAGAGCACCTTCGGATGTATATTGTATGATTTTGGAACAACAATTCGATAAAAATCCACCTTTTGTAAATGAGCTGGTATAAGTTTTAAACGTATAATTGTATATCCAAAGTAAACAAAAAGGTAAAGAAAATAATGATGTTAAGTATAATGAGGGGCGTAAAAGTAGGACTCCGTGCCTCCTATCAATTCCCCCCTCCCCCCCCCCCCCAAGAAAAACAGGAGGAGATAAAGTGATAATTAGAGATGGAGAGGGTGTGTGAGGGGAGAAGGTGACATGAACTCCTCCAACTTCTCCATAGTTTATCCACATAAGACTACCCCCTCCTCCCCATCCACGATGGATGCACTCTACGCCATTGCATTATCATCATGATTCATCGCCATGTTCCAGAATCTCAAGAGCGTTGAAGACTCACATGCCATAACATTCAGAAACATGACTTGCTTTATAACAGTCATCTTGGCTCTAAATCCAATCTTTCATCACCAAGGTCATGATCGTAAAGAATCTCTGGAGAGAGAGAGAGAGGGAGAGAGAGAGAGAGAGGGGGGGAGAGAGAGAGAGAGAGAGAACATACCCAGAGCCAAGAGACACGATAAGTGACATGTATGACAAACAGGTGAAAGGATGGAGAGGCATTCATAACGATTTCTACGTCAACGACATATAACATTTAAATGTCATGGACAATTTTTTTTTAACGGCAGATCTTAAAGACAAGGTGAATTGTTTCAAGGATTTCGGACTTTACGAAGAAAAAAAAAAACGCTGAAAGTGAATTCATTACATTATTAAGACCTCTAGTTAACACTACCAGCTTCATGCTTTCGAAAACACCTTTAAGTTGTTTCATCAAACGAACTATACGAACATAGTGCTTTATGTTTAAAAATATCAAAGAATTCACTCTTTGTATTGTTGGCGCACTCAATATCAATTTAACATGATGATTGTGTAAATCATGAATGAATTTGCGTTTAGAAAAGTCCTGCTCTTTGCCGCAATGATCGTTCATAATATGTGATCGCAACAACTTGAAGATTTTTTTTGTTCGACCTGCACCTAGTAAATAAATATCGCGCGGCTCGATCTTGTAAATAACAAATTCATTTCCTGGGTGCAAGCCGAAATTTCTTTACAAACTTAAAGTTTGATCTAAGGTTTCGGCGTTGAAGACATGAATCCGTGACTTGCTCTGCAGGAAATGACTTATGTCGGGGGAGAACATTTAAAATGACAATCAAATTCAGATCAAAACCAAGGCTCGCCCAACTGTTGACATTATCAGCTTCTCTTGCTTAGGGGCGAGACATTCTAAATACGTACCCTTAAAGGTTTATGTCTATCTTTTTTTTTTTTACTGATTTGTTCGGGGAATAATCGAGTGACGATTTCATGAAAAACTGGGTTTAGTATATAGGATTATAATCATCATCATCGTCATCATTATCCTGACGATGATTATCGTCATCGTAACCACCACCCTCGTCTTCATCATCTTCGTCGTCATTCTCCTCCTCCTCTTCATCGTTACGGTCGTCATCATCAGCATCATGTAGGTCTTACTACAAATCCGAAATGATCAGATCAACAACTTGTCATATTAATAATCAGTCTGTGATATTCCTATATACAATTATATTCTATTCCGACCTTGGAAAGTATAGCTTCATTAATTTTGCAACGTCAAGTGGTGTTCATCAGAAACCATGGCCATGGTTAATTGTCCGGAATTCCGCCATGTCCAAAATAGAATAATACAAATTATAATAAAGGGTAATGTCCTAATTAACCACTTTCCCAACAGGAAACTCCTCTTATTTTCGGATTTTCATCGCAATTAACAAATTATAAACCCCAAATCAAGCCCTATCTAAAGGAAACCATGAATTGATAAGACAAGGATGTACTCCCTCTTTTGTCATAATATTTTTTGTCATAAAGTTAAGACTTTCAAACCTCGTCATCATGGTCATAGGTCTGTATGACATAGCGACAATTGAATAGAGACCATCAATGGGTATAATGCATGGGGCCACGAAACGAAAATAAAAATCAGTGTGTGAACTGCTTTCCAGTGGGTTATATTTGGCCACTTCGATCTTGCAATGTCCGAAGCCTGCTTAGGTGTTGACATTGACCTACAATTGTGATTTTTAGAATGACCTTTGAAGCAGACCGATCCTGGATGTGTTATTTGAATAAACTTTCCTTCGGATATTCGAAAGATCAAGCTGAAGGATTGAATCATAATTGATCTTGAATTAAATGTATACAATACCTTGGTAAACTTTTTTTCTCTCGGTAGTCTCGGTGCATCATTATGAAGTTTTGAACATTCTTCGCGGAACACTCGAAAACATTCGAAACCCACGTGACCGGTATGTGACGTCAATTCATAGACGCCACACCTCTCTGGTTACCTTGATTTCCAAGATGTCGGCCATTATCCGGGAGGAAACGGATGTCCTATTTGTCGAAGATAACACGCCCTTGAGGGAGGAGAAGGAGACCTTCCCAGTTTTGAGACATTCTAATGACTTGAGAGAAAGTAGCTAACTGCATGTGTATCATGAAAAATGTATCCCAAGAAGGCCAACAAAGGATGTGCCACTTAAAACTAACTTTGAGCCTAACTATCCGAAATTGAATTATTATTAAAGCACCATTGAAACAAACTTAACAACAACAATAAAATATTTAGGCCTGAATGAAGTAAGTCCTATCTACGTGTAAAAGATTAAATGAAAATAACCTGAAACACACCCGAAACAAGAAAATGAACCCTAGTTTTGGATGCCGGCTGCTTACCAGAATCTTCGAAGGACACAGTACATCGCAGACAGAAGAAATGTTTAAAGAAACAAACAAAAATCAAAAATATTTGTAAGAATACCACAAATGAACTATAGGATTTCCCGGCCAAATTCGCGAGTTTGTCATTCAAATTCATTTGTCTTGCGTTCAAATTCGACGGTTTTAGTGCTGTCGGGTATATCTCGGGTTTATATTCCTTTTTCTAGATTTCAAATCTATGAAGTTTTCGTTAGAATCTATGTATGTTTCATTCCAATTAATGAACAAATTGCTTCTTTCGCTATTTGGTCATTAGATTTAGCGCAACACGGTTTTCTGACATCGCGACGGTGTACTTTTAGCATTCTAATTCATTTGTAGCATTCAAATTAGCACTTTGTGCACTAAAATTAATGGTCAATATACATTTCTCGTTTTTTAAACACATTTTATAGCTCATTCTTTTTCTTTCAAGATCGTTTTTTCATGTGTATTTCATCCTATTTTATTTTCTTGCGTTTATACTCTTTATATACTTTTAGATTTATCAGATATTCATCAGCCTTTAAGTTTGATTGTTAAAAAAAAAGACTTACTCTACATCTACGGACTTGATGGTCTCAATATTTGTGTTAATTTTCATGTAAGGAAGTTGTTTGTCTTGTGTTTCATCATAAATTTATCACAATTTCATCATGGAGGTGGGGTACAATATTGTGACTGGGGTAGGTGTTTTCGTGTCCCCACTTTTCCGGGGTATATGAACATGTCCGTTCAGAGATGCCATATCCCTTCATTTCGCCCCTTCTTTACCTAATGTCTGACTACAAGCATTATGCTTTGTCCTCAAAATTAATATATTGAATAACAGAAAAGACCCCAATAGCAAATCATGTATTTAATTGCATTTTTTTAAAACTGTAAACGTGTGTTGCATTTCTTCCCCCTAACATTCCTAACTTGAATAAACATAATTCGAATACGAATGACAGGTGTTAATTTGAATGATAAAAATGACGCCTCGACAAGTGACGATTAATTTGAATGCTAGTTGAGCAGTTTCTAAATTGAATGACAGATCTATGAAATCCTTCGACCAAATTCCTAAATTAAATACAAAATCGGGAAAATTGAATGATAATTGGCATGGCAAAGCTGATCTGCGCTAACTTAAATGCAAAGTAAATGAATTCGAATGACAAACTCGCGAATTTGGCCAGGAAATCCTATATTAATCATTCTGAAACACTAATGTAATTACAAGAGAAAAAAGAGGAAATTCTCAATTTTTAAGCGGGATTTGGGGAAGGCTCAAACCTTTCCTTAGACAAAAGATAATAACGACCACATTACATCACATCCCCTCCTCATTCCCCGTATTTCACCATCCGACACAGATAGTTTGCATCTGCAGCCATCCTTGGAATTACATCCTCACTGTATTTTCTTTGTATTCTCTTGACGGATCCCTGGCGGAACTTGACGCATGACTGACGTAGCGGTAGTGATCCTAATGAGCGATAATGGAGCTCATCATTCGAACATGGAAGCTTCTTTAGCAAAGATGAAGGCCATGGCCAATGTCAACGCTTATCATCGACTATTTGTCATCCCTCATTTCGCAACTACACTGTTGTACCTTTTTTTTCTTCGCCAATAACCTACGGTTCTGAATCCAGCAAAAAGGAGAATGCCTTTAAATAATCATATAAAATACATTGTTGCCCGTAAAGTTGGAATTTTTTTATAGAGAGAGAGAGAAGCAGATGGGGGAGCAAGTATTATTGTTAGCCGAACGAAGCAAGATATGAATATTATAGCATTGAATTATACTTAAAGTGTATATTTAAAATAAACAAAATTAACTTTAAGCCAGCAACACATAACTATACAAAATTAAATAATTGTTGAAATTACACAATATCAATGGCGGCGTCAGCAGAGCTAATATAATCGGAAAGTGAATTGATTTGAGGAGGAAGAAGCAGAGATCGAATAGGAAGTATCAAGGATTAGAGGGAGACCTGGGATATTAGATGCGGAAAGAAACAGTGGCAAATGCAACTAAACCCCCAAAAATGTCATGTTCTTAGATTTAACGCTTCTAGATCCCCTGTAATAACCAAGTACTCCATTGGAGGTACCGTATTACAGGAAACCCCCTCTCACTCGTACCTTGGGGTAGAGATCTCCAATGATCTAAAGTGGGATAAACAAATTTCTAACATAACATCATCTGCAAATAAGGTCAACGGATTCATCCGTAGAAACCTTATATCATGTACTAAACAAACTAAATCCTTAGCTTACACAACCCTAGTCCGTCCAATTGTAGAATATAGTTCTAGTGTCTGGGACCCATATACCAAAGAACATATGCAGGAAATAGGCAAGGTTCAAAGAAGGGCAGCCAGAATGGTATGCAATGACTACAGGCAAACTACCAGCGCGACAAAACTAATGGTGGGGTTAGGATGGGACTTGCTTTCTATTCGAAGGAAAGTTTCGAGGGTCTGTATATTGCACAAAGCCTTGGGGGGGCACTTGGCCCTGCCGGTGTCGGACTACCTGCGTCCAGCTACACGAGCCACCAGACGTACCTCAGGAAACTCCTTCATCCAATACTCCACCCGCACCAATTGTTTTAAACACTCCTACATTCCACGTACCATCAAGGACTGGAACTCACTACCCTCCGACATCCAAAGGACCACGAACATTGACACCTTCAAACTCCAAGCAACCAACTTTTTCCGCAACCAAGACTCAAGCAATAAGAACTAAACAAGCACAGTGCGCACCCCCTCATCCTCCTCGCTTGGTTCCTTACGGAACGTTGAGGAGTATACCAGAAGAAGAAGAAGAAAACATACCGCAGAGGAAGAAAAAAAGAGACCCTGAATATCTTAGAAAGGATTTGAAATATTAGAGATGCAAGTTAATTGGGTGAGGAGGAGATAGAGGACAGGTGAAGGTGTAATCAAATGAATGAACCATCACTCTACGCATTGACCTTGACCTTATAAGGTCAGCCTGATCATGTTTACGGAAGCCGCCGCGAGAGGGTGTCGCTCTTCACGCGTAACTTGCAACAGATCGTGTGGCGCTTTAATTAGGATGATGAGTGAGAAACCGTGAAGAGGGATGTGAAAAGCAAACGGGTCGAAAGTAGAGAGGAAAGAAAAAGTATGACAGATAAGAACAAAACTGAAAAAAAATAGCCTGTGACTTCCCCCAAACTTAAAGGGATGATCTACAAATCATTTATTTAGCAGACCTGGCATATTCGAAATAAATACCTGTTTAACACATATACGAGGCTGAAAGTTGGGGTCTGGGACTAAAGCCCCCCCCCCCCCCCCAACAGTTTCTGAATGTGTTATCTCATCTCGTATATTTTGTTGATGAAAATGTTTTAACCATAACAAATTTGCTTTTTTGCTTATGCTCTTCGAGCCTGAATTGGACTGTCATAATTCTTCACATAGTTGATTATTTTTTAGGCATACATCTATAGACCTAGATGTGATCCTGCTTTTTCTCAATACTGCCCCTTATTTCAACTCTTATGCAGCCTTGCGTAACGTGAATGTATTATGGTGTTTGCAATGTAACCTAGACCTACATGTACATCCAGTGTCTGTGTTTTCAGGCAAAAGACAGGGAATCCAGTCTAGACTCTGTGTATTTGTATTAATTAAAAGGCGTCACGACGGTCATGTCTATGTCAGTATATTTCATGAGCTATGGCAGAAGGGAGGAAATTAGAGAGATGGGAAATATGATGAAGAGTGATGGAAATGGGGAGGAGGATCTTGAGGGCATGATGTAAGATGAGTTTGACGGTACAGAAAAAAAGATAAAAATAATGGGGATAAGGAAAAGAGAGAAGAGGGAAGGGGAGGTGGAGAGACAGAGAGGGACAAATACAGGGAGAGACAGATGGGGAATATAAATAAAAGAGAGGGGCGAGAAGGGGCAAGAAGGGGCAGAGCAACAATGAAAAAAAAGAGAGAGGGGGAGTGCAGAAGAGAGAGAGAGAGAGAGAGAGAGAGAGAGGGGGAGTGCAGAAGAGAGAGAGAGTGAGAGAGAGAAGAGAGAGTGCAAAATATGTGGGGGGGGGGGGGGTGTGGAGAATAGAAATTAGATTAAGGTAAGGAAAACAAAACAAAGCAATTATGAAGTTGCATGGCGACAACAAATTTGACATCCTACAAGTATTTTGGAGGGTAATATATAGCACTGTACATTTATTAATATACTTTTCATATACACAACATTCACATGTACATCTTCAATACAAAATTGCACTATACGTTAATGGTTTTCCCATAATAAACAATGATAGCTAAAACAAAATATTTATATTCCTTCCACTGTCCAAGACATAAAACTATTCCTTGATTAGTAATCAACTAAATAAACTCAAGTACTGCTTGTTTTATATCTTAAGACATATGAATATTTATGCGTGTACCGGTAATTAAGGAGGTAAACACAAAAATACTGTTTCTCTCTTTCATTTTTGTTTTTCTTCAGAAGTCCAAGCGATGCTATGTTCTTACTTGTTACGTATATACATATTAAAGCTACATTTCTTTATCCTACAAAGAAAATACATTATACCAGCACTGTGGTTTCCCCATAACAGCCGCATATTTCACCTATTCGAAAGAAGGTTAAATTAAAAATCAATGAGCATATTTATGTCCAGCATGATTTACATACGGTAAATATTATGGAGTATTTGGCAAATAATTAATAAATGTTCGAGTTGTATGATAGTTTGAGGAACAGGTCTATAAAGAATATTTTGAAATACAGTCCACAATGTTACCAATAAACAAAATAGTACATGTATTTAAAAAAATGATAAAATCATTCATAATCCTACACCAAATTCTACATTTATTCCTCTTTATTAAAAATTCCTTAACTCTATAACATTCCAGAAGCACAGTTTTACACTTTGATGAACTTTTTGAAAGAAAGAATGTAATACGTCACCACCAATACAAAAATACTGACTCTCTGACTGACATTCAGTTGACTGCAGAGGGAGCTAAATCATTTTGATTAAAAACATCACAAGGAAAAATGCTATTCCACAGGGTTTACTTGTTATTAGAGTTGATATATATCACTAAGGTCATTAAAAATGAATTACATTAAATGTATAATTGACTGGAAAGTCATGAAATAGACAAGTCTGAGGGATGGAAATACCTTGTTTTTTTAACACAAAAAGCAGATCATATTAAAAAGTTGTCCTCAATGCACTCCTTTACAAAATCATATTGTATAACTTGGTCAACAATGTGAAATCCACTTTTTGAATATGTTTATCCATAAGACATCCTAACCCTTTGGATTGATGCTAATACTGAGGAGGATAAAAAATATAGAGACATAAAATCAGTATCTTTGTAATAACATATGCAGCTATGCTCACAATATCACCATCCATTATTCAACGTAGGGTATCAAATAAAGTTTGCCTAATAAGGTTTCCTAGGAGTCACGACATATATGGTTACTATAATATTTCACAATGATACTTTTTTATGAAGCGCATTGAGGCCTTTTCTAAAGGTATGATGCACTGTATGAGAACTGTTCTATTACTATTATTACTGTTATTCTCCATCCATTTATATCATGGATCACGATATTTAAAGATAAAGACCAGTTATGGTCATGCAATTGCATTGTGAAAGAAACATTGTGAAAGAAACGTTGTGAAATCGATCAGAAAAGGTTGATCATCTAGCATAGATGTACTGCAAGGTTCTGGAATCATCAAAATAATAAGAAATTTGGCCCAGTCTTCATAAAGTTACAAGCACTGTACACAGAAAGATGTATATGGGACCGCGCACACGTGCGCGACACATGCGTTTTTATCTCTCACAGTCCAATAGATAAACTAATTTACCAAATATATCAAATAGTAGGCGGTTTCCCGGCAAAAATGTTATCATCATGTATTATTCAAAACATATTCTTTCACATGATTGGTAATAAGAGCTTCCATTTCATTTTTTGAAATTGGGGCGTTTCCAATACTGGTCTTTACCTTTAATTCTCTTCAGCGAATTTTGGATGAAGCTTTTTGGTGAAGTTTGACATCAATATACATAACAACAAACATACATTAATGATATGCATACGTAAGGAATGAAGATGGGGGGAGGAATGTCTGCAGTATACAATGTATAACATAATTACACTCTACATGGATGCAACGGAATATTCACAAATTTCCCAACAGAGAAGTTGACTTCTAATATTACAAATGAGTACCGGTAATCTACAATTACTTCTTCTGCGAAACTATTACATAGCCTCATGACATTAGTTCTGCTGTGGGATGGCCTTCATGAGTACTGAAACATAACAAGATTAATAATGTCATATTTCTGAAGTGTACTTATTCTTGGTGCCATCAATATAAATCAGAGTGAAGGACTAGCTATGTGGCCAGGTGACCAAGGCCTATCAGAGTAATCATTCAGAACGTTTCAATTCAGAGTGAGAACTTATCCATGGTGCCCTCAATGGGCTATAGAATGACGGCCTTGTTATGTAGCCAGGTGACCGAGATCTGTTCGAGTAGTCTTTAAGAACGTTATGATTCTAGAGTGAGAACTTATCCATGGTGCCATCCAGGTATCTCAGAATGGTGGCCTTGCTGTGTGGCCAGGTGACAGAGATCTGTCCGAGTAGTCTTTCAGAACGTTATGATTCTAGAATGAGAACTTATCCATGGTGCCATCCAGGTATCTCAGAATGGTGGCCTTGCTATGTGGCCAGGTGACCGAGATCTGTCCGAGTAGTCTTTCAGAACGTTATGATTCTAGAATGAGAACTTATCCATGGTGCCATCCAGGTATCTCAGAATGGTGGCCTTGCTATGTGGCCAGGTGACAGAGATCTGTCCGAGTAGTCTTTAAGAACGTTATGATTCTAGAGTGAGAACTTATCCATGGTGCCATCCAGGTATCTCAGAATGATGGCCTTGCTGTGTGGCCAGGTGACCGAGACCTGTCTAAGCTGGTTAGCGGTGGAGGTACAGTTGAAGGGTTTGGTCATATAGCACTTGACACACTTGGTTGATGAACTGATCATCCCTCCTAGCAGTGATGCTCCAGACTGCACAATAACAAAGGAATCAAAATAATCTCCGCATTTGTAACAGATTAGGAACAATTATGCTTGACAGGATAACAAAGACTCTATAACAATCTACAAGAGAAATTCCAGACTGGTTTCCCATCAGAAATTATGTTCAGAATTATGACTTTGTGATTGTAATGGAGGCATATTTCAATAAGGCTACTGAAATAGCTTTAAATAGCTCTTAGATTCATTTTTTAGGAATTCTTTGTGATTGTGTTGCTTGCACTGTAAAACAAGTCCTGGATGGTTAATATGCTCACAACCCTAAATAAGCGAAACATAATATACATAATTAAACAAACAAAACAACTGAAGTAGCATAAATAGCATGCTTATTTTCCCCTATTTTCCTTCCTAAATATCTTGAAACTACAACAATAGCTGTACTAACATTAAAACATTGTGTGTCTGTCAGAAAGGCATTCCTACTAGTTCAAACTAGATTCTAGTAGGGAATTCTCCTGCCAATGCCCTTATGCCAGCCACAGAACCACAAGGTCTTAACCAGTGATAAGATGCTTAGTGCATCCACTTACCTGCCAGAAGCAGAGCTTTGTGTCACCAAATGAATAGGATGCCAGGTGCTTGCCATCGGTTGAGAAGGATAGGGCGGTCACAGCTGTCTGGTGACCAGACAATACCTTAGTTTGGGAAGGACACAACATCTATTTTCCATGAGTTGAGGACTTACAAGAATTAGGAGTAAGGACATATCAATCAAGTAAAAGAAATTAAAATTCATTACATTTCCTGAAAGAGGAAACTGTCACTGTGACCTAGTATTCAGTTTTTCAATGTGGAAATTAATTCTTTTAAATATATTGAGAAGCATGCCCTAAAGCCTCATATCGACACACCAAGTGTATAGAATTTGCATTCCAATTATTGAAATGAAATAAAAGCAGATGACTAGTAGTTTATCCTTACATCTAAATACTTGTGAATGTGGAGCCTATGGTTTACTTTTACTGCTAACTTTCACTGCTCTCTCTCTCTCTCTGTCCCCCCCCCTCCCTTCCCTTTCTTTATCCCTCCCTCCCTCCCTATCTCATTTCTTTCTCTGTGCCTCATTGTCTCACCTGTGTTTTGCCACTCTTGAGATCATGCATGGTGATTGCTCCAGTCTTGGCACCCACGGCCAGCCTCTTGCTGCTGTGACAGTAGCTCAGCATGTTGAAGCGGCAGATGGACGGGAACACCTCCATCAACCCCTTGGACTTCACCTGATTAGTGTCCAGCGAGAACACCACAATGTCCACAACCTGACCATCAGCAAATCAAACAGTGAAGAGTGCAACATTAAACAGAAATGAATTTGATGTGCTATCTACACTATTGAACAAAATTAATAAGCCTATTAAGGAAATTTCTATATGATATAAAAATACATCATATTTGTCATATATCTTGTTGTTACTTAAAATAAAAGGACTACTGGGTAATGCTGAAATTACAATATAACACACTTTTATTGCACTATCAATCCAGTTAAACTATTCCAAAGTGCATAAGTTACAATACCCCCAGCTTGGATCAGGCAGCCATTATTATAAGGTGGTCAAGCATTTAAAGGCCCACTGTCCTACTTGCAGGTTCTTGCTCCCTCTATATAGAAAACAATGCCTAATCTGTGCCTGTTGGTTCCCCATCGTCCCCATGATCCTCTTTTTCTTATGTTAATTGAGAGCTGAGTTGATATAATCCCTCCTGTCCACACTAGTACAGGCACGTTTTAAAGGAATATCTTCTTGCTACGTACCCCATTTACCTCACTTGATTTGATAGTGGTACATGCAGATTAATGTCTCCAAAGAGGATATCAGGGCCATGGCAGGGATTTGAACCCTATTATTTTTAATGCCAGTGACCTAACCACCCGATGACAACTCTACCATTCACAAAATCTTTATTGACCTTCTACAATCACCAACCCCAATACCCACCTCCACAAGTAGATCCGAGACATCATTCTGCATCTTCTCAATGAGGAGCTCGACGATGCGTAGGATCTCAGCCTTGGCCTTCTGCAGCGGGCTAGTGTTGAGCACGCTGGCCGGGACCTGGGCATTGGAAGCCAACGCCTGGTGACGAGCCACCTCCTTGGCCATGGTGGTGATGAAGGTTGCTGGGCGGGCTGTGGCGATCAGAGACAGGGCGTGGTGGGCGCTACGGCAGGAGTCGGCGGCTGGGGTGATGGGGAGACCACTGTAAATACTGGATAGATAACATAAAATTCAATGAGTTGAAAATTTGGGTTGGACCCGACCAAATGTCCACAAAATAAGTGATTTAAAATCTACTGGTTTCAATCCAAATGAGGATTAGTTTTATTTTTAATAAGAAGATATTCGTTTGTATTCTCACCTATATCAGCATGTGTGGAGACACACCTTAAGAATCTCAAGTAGAATTGCTAACAAAAGCATATCTCTACATTTATCATTCCTTCATGTCTATTCTGCACCGATCCAAATTCCATTCCATACTACTACAGACTAACATCAAAACATGAAAACCTTGTTCCATGCCTTCTGATAGCAAAAATGACTCTTGTTCAGAGTTCAAGAAACTTTCACATTCCATACTACTTACCATGCAGAGTATAGGGTAGGGTCACAACATAACTCTAGCAGTCCAAGCAGGACAGCTGATACATCAATGAAGGGTTCCCAGACGGTGAAACCCCTTCCCATCAGGTCAATCCCTGCCCTACGGATGGGGGTGTGGGCAGGGAGCTTCACGCTGGGCGGTTGCAGCAGCAGGAATGCTAGGGCTTGAGCTGACATACAAAGAAACAAGAAATACATCAATGTAAGGTTCGTAGTTCATCCTGAAGTATGTTAAACTTTAACTTATGTGTATTTTACTTTCTTTATTCAATCACTTGATGATTGTATGCCCACAAATATACAATTTTCACACAACTGCACCAGGAGTGTCATTTTTGACAGACATGGCGCATTATAAATCTTCACTATTATTATTATTATTATATAAAGTAAAACCCCTTTCCATCAAATCAATAGCTTCACACTGGGTAGCCAAACCTTGAGCTGAAACTCAAAACACAAAATGTCCTACGAATAGCTAGCTGCCAGTAATGGAAATATAATGTGGTCCCTGGTAACTGGTTACTTCAAAACATAGCACAACGCTTTCTGAATCTGTAGACTTTTAATTTTTCAATCCAACAAGGGACAAGTTTAATAAAAAAAAAAGGAGTAAGAAATAAGCACTCCAAAGACATCTGAAATAAGTTCTAGATCTAGGAAAACAAGAAATATCAGAGTCCATTCCTTGCTTGCATTACCTGTATGTCTTGCCAGGGAGTAGTCGCTCAGACCGAAGCCCTGCTGGATAGGTCGATTGCTAGTATTGCTTGGCGCCCTCTGTCGGCTGGGCTGGATCTCTGCACCAAACTGAGCTCCAATCACACCCAGCATTACGATGGCTGTAGCTTGCTTCCTACGCGACTCAAACGATGAGGAGACCTTCCTAATCGGAGAATCACCTGGAGAGACAAAAGAGTATAGTATAAAGTTCAATACCACTTTGCTTTGTAAGATTACACATAATTAAAAGTTTATCATTCATAAGTCCGTTCAAGCAAATGAGTTACATGTTAAGATGATAAAAAGAGGGCTTTACAATTGGCATCCTTAGCCTCAAAAAATAAAAGAATAACCCCCCAAAAGTATGTTGGCTTGTATAGTATAGAAAACATGTAGACCACTACCAAAATATTTTAAAGAATGGATAACAAATGTGTAATTTGATAATCAAGTTACAAGTATGAAAGAGAATTCCAAAGGAAAGGAGCTGTGAATGGTATACTCACACAGATTAGCCATCTAGAGTACTGGTGTTTTTTTTAATGGAATAACATTTGTGAATCATCTATTAATATGAATTTTAGATGCTGCTTATAAGTATCGGCTTGCATGGTGATGTAGAACTATAAGCTAAGAAAGACAACCAATAGTCTTTTTCAAGACTATACTAACTGTCCTTTTCAGGACTACACATACTCAAGAAAGAAAGATTACCGAGAGTCCTTTTCAGGACACATGGTGCAACAGCAAGCCTACTGTATAATATGAGTATTGTATATAATTCTGTTCAATCAGAATATAAAAGAAAAAAGTAAGGGATGTTCTATTTAATCCAATTACATACACATGAATCTATCATTTTTTTTTGCTTTTAAAGCCCTAACTGCAGCCAATAGTCAATCCCTGTAAAGGAAAGAGATTCTCACCAGAAAGGATTTCCTCTTCATTCTCCATCTCTGAGCTATCACTGCTCCCTGTATCAAAGTGACCATCCCTGACCACCCCTCCTCCTGCTAATGGACTCTGCCCACTCTGCACAGGGGCAGTTAGACTGACGGACGAGTCCACGTAGTGCGGGAGGTGGGGTGCCCACTGGTTGATCACTTCTTCCCTCCCGTCTGTGCCAATGCGCTGGAGCTCTGCCAGCAGCAATGCTTGACTAGCTGCTCTCACCTGCAGTGGAAAAAAGGAAATTGTGCCATTGAAAATTTCAGAACCTAAGGGAAATCCCTATAACAATTTTTTTTTTAAATTATACACATGATTTTCATAACAGCTTGCTTTTATCGAATTACAAGAACTAATTCCTGTATCCAAAGATTCTACACGTTTTACTATTTACTTCATCAAATATGTGTACAAAGTAGTAGGAGAAGTCTTAAATTCAATAAGTACTGATCATCAAAATATTGAATACTGAAAAATGTAACTATTAATAAAATATTTCTTACTTGACTTCTCTAAGGAAAACAAATCATGATTACTTTCACAGTCCATTTTGTAACCATGGCATTAGGGGACTTGGATATCAGTAAGATACTAAACTGCAATAAAACATGTGCCTTGACACGATAAGTTTGAATTTGTAATTTTTCAATGTCATATAATCTTAAATGTTTGAAGGGCTTTAGATGAACACAGAAACCCTGATGTAGTCTTACCTCTAGACATCTATCTTGCCATCTCCTTGCCAGCATCTCCAAGTATGGAGGTTTGTAATGAACACTGCCCAGCAGGTCAGGTAGCAATACACAGTGCAAGGCAGCCAAAAGACTCCATCCTATACCAGATATAATCATTAAACAACCATTTCATTATCAATCTAAAGGAAGTATAAGGCAGCAGATTCTGATTTAAAGAAAACCAATCCAAATTGTGTTACTTTAAACTCATGGGGGAAAAAAAGAATTTACTTCCTTTAAACATGAATAAATTATTGTTTTTTAAAATTAAAAGTGAATTTTACAAATTTAACACCTCCTTTATAATCCCACAATAAATCGAAACTTAAAAAAAAAAAAAAAAATCTTGGCCCCAAAAATAGGAGTGCGTCTTATACACAGGTGCGTCTTATACACAGAGATTTACGGTACATCTTCACTATTATATTTTATATTTACTGCTCTTAATGATAATATCTAATGGGTAAAGTAAATACCAAATCTCACCTTGTTTGATTTGTGCTTGTTCTGGAGTGAGGTCTGCTAAATCATCAGTTCCATTATCTGTTGAATCTTTGCCCTTGCTTGAGGATCTACATGGAATGTACAAATCACAAAATAAGAGTGAAAGCTATAGGAAGCCCTATGAAATAATGAAACATTTTTATTACACACTCACTGCAATGCTGTGCAAAATGCATATACCGTATATAACGGTGTATAAACCGCACTTTTTTGCCGCCAAAAAAATTTCAAAGTCGGGGGTGCGGTTTATACACGGTACAACCAAAAAAAAAAAAAAAATTATGCCCCTTCACCTGGCAATGTCTCCCAGCTCGGTAATCGGTGTGTTGACTCACCACTCGGAAACTAGAACAACACTCAAATTTGTCTGTCATCTTGGTTTGAAAGTAATCTTTCTGATAGATCTCAATATGTAGTTTATAATAATAATTCCTCCAATTTTTCTCCTATTACATGGTGTACCACAAGGTTCTATCCTAGGTCCCTACTGTTTTTTAATTTACAGTACCGTAATGATCTTACACACCAAAAAAAAAAATATCGGCGAAAAAGAGGGGTGCGGTTAATACACTAGGGCGGTTTATACAACGTTATTTACGGTATATGCATATATCTTTTCTTGATAAGACTATTCTATTATTTTTCTCTTCCAAGTATCATTTGATAGAAATAGGTATCTCTAGAAAGATCACCTTGATTTCTTCATCATAATCGCTACGTACACTATGAACATGACTGATAAAGAAAGCGGACAAAATATACAGTTCCTCAGGTAGACAAAGGAACATCCCTTCACTGCTATTATGTAAAAATGTGTAGAACAGGTGCCACATGCATATATTCACCTGTTCTACACATTTTTACATAATAGCAGTGAAGGGATGTTCCTTTGTCTACCTGAGGAACTGTATATTTTGTCCGCTTTCTTTGTCAGTCATGTTCATAGTGGTAATTGCATATATATCCTGTCACAAGACAGCTTTAAAAGAAAGCATGAATTATCTGTACAGCAAATGGTGCATTTCTATTCTATTTCTTTTCATATATAGTAAATACAAGATTCAGCCAAATTAGCTGCAGAAATGTTCAGGGAATGCATGTTATTTTCAAAATGTTCAGACATTTGGAGTTTCCTACCTCTTTGGCTTGGCTTTGCGTAGGTGTGAGAGCATGACGAAGCTTGCATTGTTCATTCCCATGAGGGTATTAGCCACTGAGATGACTGAGAGAAGATGCTGAGTGGTGACTGCTCGTGATAACTCCCAATGACCTAGGTAGCCAGGCTTAGGTGCCTCATTAGCAAGAGATTGTAGCTCCTGGAGGGAGGCAGGGAGGGAGGGAGGAGGCAAGAGAAAACATTGATTGAGAGAATAGAAGATATGACTGGTATGCAACAGTGAGATGAGCACAGAGACAGAGAGAGAGTTCACTCAGCCAACAGTACATGTAAAACCCAAAGCAGGGCAGCAATCGAACTCACTGTTCTAAAGTCATTATATTCCTTTACAAGAATGAATAAAAAATGAAAGAAATATCTTAGCAAATTCGACATACTTTGATAAAGATAGAGGCATTTTTACCTGCTGGCTTCTCTTCTTGAGTTCCAGTGCTTCTTTGGCAGACATCGTACTGGGGTCTGGTGAGTGAGCTGGAGTGACTTCCTGTGCCATCAAATGGTGCCATCCAGGAAGCATGAGAGACATGTGGGCACCATGTGATAGCAGACCAAACGAAACTGGGCAGAATGGCTTCAGCAGCCCCAGCTTGTCTTTGCAAATCTCATCCAAAGATGGGTCCAAGCCCCAAGCATGGAGGCCAGACATGAAGAGTTGTGCAATGTCTAGTGTGAGGTGATTAGAGTCCAGGGTCAAATGCTTAGGTCCCCTGCGCTTGGCTCCACCCTTAGACTGCGATGCCCTTGGCGGACGCAATGGACCCAGCTCATCTGAATCCGAGTCGCTGTCTCCCATTTGCTTCTTGATCTGCTCTGAGATGAAACCAACAAACTTCTGAGACAGCTTTGGTGATTGTCCTGATCCTGCCTTGGCAGCGTGGGCAGCCATCTTTGCCAGCTCCCCCTGCGCGCCCTTGTTGATAATCCCTGGGATCAGGTTCTTGTCTGTCAAGAGCTGGACAATGAGGTTCTCAGCATCGAAGAACAGCACATGAAAGTCTGGATCTTTGACGTTGGACTTGATGGCCTGGATGGTGAGGGCATGATTGGGGTCCTTGTCTGCTATGTCTCCTCCGCTAGCAACATTAAGCATGGAGCCCTGGGCAGCGGCAAGGAGGGTACGGTGGGCTGCGTTCCTAATGGCCGTCAGGGAGCGACGACGGAAGGCCTGGGCAATGCTTTGGGCTGGTGTCAGCATCATCTCTGTTGTCTCTCCTACAGCATCACAAGCCTCAAGCATGTCTTCTGCAGTACTACCTTCAGCTACTCTGTCCAAGTGACCTGATTGAAAAGAACAAAATTAAAGAAAGCTGAGATTTAATGAATATCAGTCTAGCATTTTAGGATCCAATACATTTGGTTTCCTCAAAGCAATAAGCCAGTTCATAATTGCAGTCTGAGCATGAGCAGATAAAGGCCATCCAGACAAAATTGTGAAATACACAGAGACAAAATACTGGGTACGTGCTCATGAAGTTATATAATCATTATTAATTTATGCACAAGCAGTGCACTCCATGATACACGGGTGGAAGTATTCTTTGAAAAGGGGAAACAAAGGCTATTTATGTAGCATCACTGTAGGAGTGATTATTTCAAAATGTAGTATGACCTCTTCATGTTTTAAGGATCTGTGGATATTCGGGGTCATTTGGGACATGTGCTAACCATGAACTGGTCTATTCTAATAAATACATAATTACGATTAGAGACAAACGGACAAGCCCCTCAAAGCTAGTAACCTGTTTTGTATTTTAAACCAAGTAGTCATCAACACTCTCTGGGAGACTGATAATTTGACAACTCTCATAACTATTCTCTAATACTTTTTCTCATTACCGGTACTCTCAGATCTTTTTCACATAGATTGTCAATCTGTTCTTACAATAGTTTCCATACCTGTCTCCATCTGCCAGACAAACACGCTGTTGTCTTCCAGTCCGACAATGAGGAAGTCTTCTGCCGGTCGCCACTTAATGTGCCTGATGGGGAACAGGTGTCGACTGGCCAGAAGCATGCACTTCCTATCTCGTAGGCTCAGCAGAGCTACTGAGTGATCGCTGGCTACGGTGCAAACGCATGTCAGCACTCGAGCCTGGAGGGAAGTAGGAAAGAAACAAACATCAATTGTTACACACAGACGATTTAGTTGAGAATGGTTAATCACAATACCCTTGAAGGTTAATTCCAATTTGATGGTAATCAAGTGACTCATATCAGGCGCGGATCCAGGAATTTCTTGCCGGGGGGGCACACGGGGGGGGGGGCACCGTGTGGGAAAGAGAACATATATATATATTTTTTTTAGTCCCGAAAAAATCGCAACGACTCAGCCAGCCGCTGAATAAGCGGGGGGGGGGGGTAAGCGGACACTTTTTTAATTTTCTTTTAGTCCCGAAAAAATCGCAACGACTCAGCCAGCCGCTGAATAAGCGGGGGGGGGGGGTAAGAGGACACTTTTTTTTTTTTTGGTCACGAAATTTTTTAATTTGACATTTTGCCTCGTTGGGGGGGGGGGGGGGGGGGGGGGGTAAGCTCACCTTTTTAGGTCAGCCATTGGCAATTTAAAAAAAAAAAAAAAAAAAAAAAAAATGTTTGGCCGGGGGGGCACGCCTCTGTTTTTCAGTATACTTTGGGCGAATTTAGGGCTGATTTTAACATATTTTTTTTGGCCGGGGGGGCACGTGCCCCCTGTGCCCCCCCCCCCTGGATCCGCCACTGCATATAATATCACACATACCATGATATTTATTTCCTAAGCTTAAAAGTGAAGCTAGTCTAAAAGCAGCTAATGGCCTTGAACACTATCAAAGATAGGACTTGAGTTTTGTAAAGAAAATTTAAAAAAGTCTCACCATAATCTTATATTTCTACGACATAATAATTCCCCCAATTGGCCTAGCATCATATTTACTCTTCAATTGACTCTCCATTTGGGGGACCTAGAGTCTTGCGCTTCATAATATTCACAATACTGCACAAGTGGGGAGCCCAAAGCCTGCTAATAAATTCTTTCTCTATAAAGTCTCATACTCAAGTATTAAAGAAGAGTCTGTAAAAAGAAGCACGCAAACATCTGTGGACACTATGAACGTGACGGACAAAGAAAGCGGACAAAATATACAGTTTCTCATTCTACCCTCAACATTTGCTGTGGTAGACAAAGGAATATCCCTTCACTGCTATTATGTAAAAATGTGTAAACAGGTGAATATGCATGTGACACCTGTTCTACACATTTTTACATAATAGCAGTGAAGGGATGTTCCTTTGTCTACCACAGCAATTGTTGTGGGTAGAATGAGGAAGAATATTTTGTCCTCTTTCTTTGTCCGTCATATTCATAGTGGGAGTTGGTGAAATAGGAGAAGAAAAAATAATGTTGTTCTCACATTGCATGATGCAGGTGGGATGACAATCCTGGTGAGTTCCCCTCCATGGACACAGAACGTATGCATCATGCTACCAGCGAATATATCCCAGAGGGTGATGGTGAAGTCCACTCCGCCCGACACTAAGTAGGAGGGGTCATAGCGGCTATTCTCCTGATGGGGGTACATCAGGCAGGTCACCTTGCCTTGGTGACCTCGCAGGATCCGATGGGGTGGCCAGCCTGGAAGAATATGAGCTTAAAATGAGCTGATTGGGTGGACTACAATAAGACTATTAAAGCATGTCGTCCAAATAATTACAGTAGATCCTACCATTTGGCACTGAAATGTCAGCTAGGGTAATTGTGCTAGTGTTTTTGTAACAAGTAAACATGAAAATTAAGCATTACAAAAACAAAATCACCTTTACCAGTTAACTTTTATTCAATGAAATTGATTTTTTTCAAAATGACTGTTAACCAGGGCTTCATACTAACTTTTGTTGAAAAAAGTCTGGAGTGAACTGTGTAATTTGAGGGTCTGTGTAAATGAGCCATATGTTAGAATTTATAGAGTTGTGGGGTCCCTACACTGACATTGTGAGCAGCCATGGATCGTGGGCATGTGCGAGTGCCAAGCCCAGTGAAAAATTATCAACATATTATATCAACTTCTTCAAAACACCTGTTACTGGCTTCCTCTCTATTCTGAAGGATCATCAAATACCTACCTCTCCGTGCAGTATGAGGACCTTCGAGTAGCTGTGCGATGGCCGTCTGTACAGCTGGTACGATTGCGATGCTGCCATCTTGTCTTCCGCATACTATCCAACCCTGACTAGGGATGTACACACTGGACGTTACCACAAGCTGTTTCTCTTGTGTACCATCACTGGATACATTCTGGCAAAACAAGTTCAGATGTGCAAACATGTATTAAAGTGGAAAGGGTATGACATATCTCATGCAGTTTAGGCGTTGACTAATTAAAACTAACCAATAGAGGCATGATGTTTGCACTGACAACAATTGCTCTGCATTCAATTTTAGCACTCATTGATTTCCTCATTACAACCCTGGAACAAACACTATGTATGTCTCACCCTCAATACTTCAATACCAAGGCACAGCTCCAGCCCCACCCTTATATTTTTTAATGAAATAAATCCTGGAGCAAATGTCCTATCTCATTTGCGTATGCAACTGTAGAATATTAACACCTCCTCTCATCCCTCCACCGCAAAGTAAATTACAACAATATTTACTGAAGTACTGTTTCAAAAGTCATAACATCTACAATCTTTTGTTAATCAAAAGGTGGATTATTTTTTATTTTTGTTGGTGTAAAATAACCATTTCTGGTCTTCTTTATTCCTTTATAATAATATATACCGCTTCAAATTTTCAGCATTTGCTGCAGATTATACCTTCAATATATTGTTACATGTTACAGATAGGAAATGAACTTATATGACACAGTTCTATTCTTACCAGTTGGTCTATGATACCGCTAGGTTTGGGGCTACAAGATTCCCAAGTTGATTTGAGGCTGTTGCTTGCTGTTGGGGGCATCACTGTATAAAAATTATGTGAAATATCAAATATGTGACTGCTGTAATGAATATACTCTATGACCCTATTCATACAAGCAGACTAAGCTAACCCTGGTATAAATTACTCTAATGATTCATGGTGCACCAACCGTCCACCTCCCAAGTCAATTATTTTTCCTTCTAAGAGATGATAAGGTTCTACCCATGTTTTTACATACCATTTATACCAATCATGTACAGGTAATTAAACATTTCGGATACACTGACCATGAAATCAACAAGGCGACACTGAGTTTGCAGTTTATAATAACTGATGAGGCCACCCTGGGTAAAGAGGATGTTTAATTGTTATTGTTCTATTTCTCCTTGGAAAGACAAGGATACATGAAAACACACTAAGGCCCCATTTCACAAAACTTGTCATCAGTGACAAAAGACCGTTTTTTTTTTTTATAAGCTATTGAAATCATTGTTTCTGATTGGTCATCAGCAGATTTGTCACTTATTTTTGTCATTTGTCATTGAAAAGAGGCTTTGTTAAACAGGTCCCTGGTATCACAGTTCTTTTGATTGGATTAAGTTCTAGTTTGGTATAAACAGGAACATCAATAAATTGAATATAAATGAAGATCACTCAACCTACCTGGTAGTGTATCAAACTCTTCTTGTTTGAGATAGCTGAGCTCTTTGTCTGATACCTCGGGTACCTTCCACACAGTAACCCTTCCTGAGGAATCCCCACACGCAAACAGCTTGTAGAATGGGCCACGTCGACCGTAGAAGAACGTCATTGCAGGAGAGCAAGAGAGTGGCTGAGTAGAAGAATGTTTATTCTAGTGAGAAATAATTCATGAGCTTTGAGGAACCTGTGTCTTTTCAGTTTAGGAATAAGTGTGTTATCTTATCAAATATTGCAATTTGCACTGTATAGATGGAAACAAAGTAAAACAAACTAGATGGAACTTCAACTGCGCGCAGTCGAAATGATGCCTCCGTCATAGAGCAATTTTACAAACCAAATCAGAAGAAATTTTTTCAAATTCAAGTTCAATTGTAATCCATTAACAGGTTCTCAGAATATCGTGATTACAAGCAATTTCTCATGTACATATATGACCCTTTGATCTTTGACCTCATGACCCTAAAATCTACTCAGTTCATTGGCTCTGCAAGATGTCCAGAGTTAAATAGTAATCCATCTGTCAGTTCTAATGAGAATGCGTTCACAAGCTATTTTTGCATACATAATGAGCCGCAAGACCTTTGACCTTGACCTCATGACCCCAAAATCTAATCAGTTCATCGGCTCTGCAAGTAACATACATGACCTAAGTTTGGCAGGAATCCATCAATCAGTTCTTTAGATAATGCGATCACAAGCTATTTTTGCATACATAATGAGCCCTGTGACCTTTGACCTTTGACCTCGTGACCCCAAAATCTAATCAGTTCATCGGCTCTGTAAGATACATACATGACCAAAGTTTGGCAGGAATCCATCAATCGGTTCTTCAGATAACGCGATCACGAGCTGTTTTTGCATACATAATGAGCCCTGTGACCTTTGACCTTTGACCTCGTGACCCCAAAATCTAATCAGTTCACCGGCTCTGTAAGATACATACATGACCAAAGTTTGGCAGGAATCCATCAATCGGTTCTTCAGATAACGCGATCACGAGAACGGGACGTACGGACGGACGGACGGACAACCCAAAAACATAATGCCTCCGGCTACTTCGTAACGGAGGCATAAAAATACAAAAGATAATATGATGTTCTGATAATACTAAAATTAAAGATAGAGAAAGAAAAAGAAAAAGCCATAATCAGGATTTTTGTCAATAATCACAGTTCCTTTCATATTTCAGGTTAAATATCAATGTGTGTGTAGTACATGTACTTGAATTAATCATACATATGTAAAAACACACTACCTGAATTCCTAATGATAAGAGAAAGAGCTAACCACACAGTGTCTTGAACATGACATGACACAAAAATTATATATATCATTAGTACCATTACATTAATCCAAGAAGGCATAATTGTATGATGGTAAAGCTCATCCCCACAATAAAATATGATAAATAAATAAATAAACAAATGAATAAGATATGATAATAAATAAATAAATGAATGAAAAATGAATAAATAAACAAACAAATAATTAAATGAATTACTGAATAAATAAACAAATAAACAAATAATGATTCAAAGAATATAGAAATAAATATATGAATAAATTAAATACATAATAAATCATTTAATAAATATTTTTGAGTGCCAAATACCTTGTGCATGGGTGCTTCGAGGATACAGTAGAGAAAGGGTTTGGCGCTTGGAATGTTCTGGTTCTGACCGATGTTACTTCGGAAATCATCACTCTCAGGGATGCAGCTAAAATTAAAAGACATTACGGCTCATTATGGTCATGACTATATTATTTAATGATTTTCCTGTATCAAGCCTGATAAAATCGTATTGCAATAAAATGACTTTACCAAATGACTTTAATTAATAATTGATTTATAGATGGACTGTAAGAAAATCAAATAATGACAAACACTATTGAAAGAAATCCAAGATAGGCATACATTTTCTTTTCACTACCACACTATTCCTCACTACTTGATATTGTCATTTTGTGGTGTGTCATTATTCAAATTTATTTGTGTGCTTGCCAGCATTTGGTATTTCATGTAATGATATATCTTTCTATTCAATATAACTTTCTTTAACATGTGTCTGCGTCCTGTTCAACATCAATGAGATGGTTATCTTCTGAACAATACTCAATTCATCATGGAGACTTGGAGAGTTACAAGAAATCCATCTGCAGCTGTTCACAGCAAAAAAGTGGAAATGGTTTGCTTGAAAATATGCTAAAACAATACTTCAACTTCAAACAATATGGAATTATACATTCAAGTGAATAAAAAATGCAAGGACATTGTCCAATTATTAGCATATATATGACATACTTGGATGGTAGCTGATAGAGGTAGCCTTTGCCTTGGTTACTCCATACCAGGACACGGTCAGCAGCAATGAAATCACCGCCAGACCAATGCTGACCCTTCTCACAGTACTGGACGCATAGCTGGGAGAAATCGCCCGCATCACAAATCTGTATGGTGTCCAAGCACAAGTGTCAACGTGTCAAGGTTGTTACATATTTAGCTCATGGATCAAAAGCCTGGAGTGCATACTGATTTAAGAATATATGCTACATGTACGCAGTATGAGAGACAAAAGCTGAATGTCGCACTTCCCACGTTTGCTCAATTGGTCGAACAAGCCAGTAAAGAATTAAATCACCTTTCTTGTTTCAGCTTTCAAATGAAAATCTATAACACTCTCTAGAACAATTATGAACAATTTCCTAATGAGAAATTGGTTTATATAAATCAATGATTCACGAATGAAAGGACATTCTCATATAAAAAGGTGAAACAATGAAAAGAAATGACCACTTCAAATGAAATTGTTAGTTCTTAAGAATATGTCAATATTTTAACGCCCATAACTGAAGTCACCTGAATGTGTACCATGTTGGGATTATGAATTTCAATACATATAATTTTTAAAAAAATCAATATACTTTTGAGAAGCAATTCTTAACGCATTGCCTAGCGGAACCAGGTAGTTCCAGTATCAAGTCTATAGGAGTGAGAGATTTTAGTATTTAACGGATTAATACTCTGTAACAAGTGCTGAATTGGCTTCTCATACTTGGAGAACAACATATAGCCAGCAAATATGCACTTACCTGCCATTGTTTACTACACACAACGAGCACTGTTCTGAGAGTGAAAGCGCATACAGCTAGAGACCTGGCATTCCTGCATCTGAGTTGCTTACATTCCTCCTCATTTTTTGGCTCACTGTCCTGCTATATACCACAATTGGAAAGTAAAATGGGATTTTTTACAATTTTAGTTCAAAACATTGGTGTTATCTTTTATAATGAAATGACAGACAAAATAAAACAAGCAATTCTACAGTTTCAAATAGTAGAGTTTAGTAATGACTGAGAAAAAAAATAGGAACTAACAAATGAACAAAAAAAAATAGGATTCCTTAATGAACAGATTAAGTTGCAAGGAATTTATCTTCTGCAATTTTCTACTGTTTTCACACACATAAATGATGTAACTTAATGCTTTTGAATTAAGAGAATAAGATATTGCAGCATAAGGATTTCTGTACTTTCTCAATATAACAAACATAAAAATCTCATAAGTTGATAATTTGCATGCACTTTAAAACTCACTCGAAAAATAGAAATGGGGAAGACAAGTTCTTCAAAATCATTTTGCATATAACTGATTGGGTCTTATTAAAACTATGTTGCATCACATATAGAAAGGATGAAATTGAATCTCAAGTTCTATTTAAGAAACTCACCTTATCATTGCCAGTCAGGTTCCAAACCTTCAGCATTCCTGATGTAGAAATCCCGATCACGACATCCTCTAAACCATTCAAAAATAAATTCAAAATAGGTACGAATTAGGAAGTCAAGAAAATAAGCTACGTACATCTGACAACTTGTTGGGAGAGAGCTAGGGATTCTTGACTCTTCTTAGTCTCAATCGATGTAACACTGCAGAGTCAATTAAAAAAAGCTTTTTGTCGCAATCACAAGACTACTGTTAAACCAGAAATTTCTGCAGCATGGAACTTACTCAAATAATCAAAGACTCTTGTTTGAAACTTTCCAATCCATGAAACTTAAACAAATTTGGACCACTTGCACACAAAAAAAAAATTAAAAAAATCACAAATTTTTCTAGTTTGACAATGATTTACCTTGTCGTTTGAGGGGGCGAGTGACGCAGAGGGCAGAGATCCAATCGGGAGCTACCTTAGAGGAGAGGGTGTAGAGAAGCTCTAAACTACCAGCATCAAGGACATGGATATCAGGATAGTATCCCTGACAGATGATACGCCATTCCCTGCTTGAACCCTGTGTTACTTGGTAAGGCTGTGGAGAAATTATAGATGAGGAGTATGGTTGGTTTTTATAGTCAGATAAAGCCGAGTATAGGTCTCGCAATAAGACTGTGAAAGAAAATGTCTGCAAGCATTGGAAAAGATTGATGGTGTAACATGGTACGTTGCAATCGATCTATATATTGTGAAGTTTTGGAATGATAAAAACTAAAGAAATATACTCAATCTTGCTAAAGATCAAATGCACTGCACACAGAAAAGGGTATATAGGACTACATACAAATGTTGGAAAGCCATTTCTTGTCATATTTTATTTTTTATGAGCAATCCTTTTCAGGAGACATATCTGTTATGGCATTCTTCCAAACTGACATACAAAGAATAAGAAAACTTGCAATATATTCTTTCATCTTTACCAGAATTCAATCTTCTCTTTTAAGGATAAGTCAACCATGAAGAACTGTCTCAGTGAATTTATCAAGGCAATAATATCTCAACCTCAAAAGATTCAATCCAACCTGGATGACTATATATATATATATATATATACACTCAGAAAAGAGATAGTGGACACTATTTGTTATTTAGATGAATATTCTATATCAAATTATCTGTCATGTATCAAACTAAACGTTTTAAATTAGTCCTATTAATATTATGTGCATTAACATTTCAGATAATTTGATTGCAAGATTTAATGGCTGACTATTTCAGTTGTAATGTACTACCTGGTGTACTCTACCTTTCCTTAATATTTTTCAAATACCATTCTTTACAATGAAGTCACCAAGCTTCCGATCAACACATTCCAACTAAAAAGAGTTAGAATTTTAAAAGTATTGTTTCTATCAAAACACAGAAGCTTTACATGTAACCATTATATAATAAACAAAATACCCTGCATGTATCAATAATAAATATACCGATGGCTTTGTATAACCAGCATCTAGACACTTACATGCATTGTGAGGTGAACTCCTGGGACCTTGGTTTGTTCTATACATCTCCCATCAGAAACATCCCACAGGAAAATTTCGCTGCAAAATATAATGGAATACAAAAAGTATCACTGTAAGTCTGCACAGTGATGACAGGATATTCTGCCATTTCTGTTAATAAACCTTCCATTATTAGAATATTGGTACAGTATTAATAAAGAAGGAAAAAAAAAACAAGAAAGTGTACCAGTTTTGTAATTCTTCACCTTCTTGATCTAATACAAAAGAATAGATATTTGTAAAGCAAACAGACAAACAAATGAATGGATGAACAGATGGACAAACAGACATACAGACAAGATTCTTACCCATTTTCTGCAGCACTGACAAAGTTTGCAGATTCCCAATTTTCATTGGCTCTGGCCAAACATGTGATGGAAGAGGAGTGCCCAAAAAGCATATTCCGTGGTACCACCTAGACAAAACACCATCAGGAAAAGATAAGAATGAAAGTGATATAGTAAAAATCATCATCTCATGTAATAGTAAGTCCCATTTTTCAATGACCTATTTCAATACATTTTCCAAGAAGACGGAACCTACCACCTGCCATACTTTAATTGACAAAAGTTTTTAATCAAGTACTTCGCAATGTGGACACAATGAAACAGTATTTATGCATATGGTAATTTGTTTAGATACAGAAACAACTCAGAGTCACAATTTTCTTTCTTTTCCCAGAAGAATCTCCCCCTAAATATAACAAAATATAAGTAAAGCCAAGACAACTGGAGCACTTTAATGGATTAAGGCTTTACAAACTCTCAGGTGCTGATTCTAATGCAGGTCCCATGTCAAAATGCACACATTGACCAGGAAGACTGCTAATGATGATGATGATAATGATGATGATGATGATGACTTTTATTGTCTAAACACATTTGTACAAACTTTAATCGACTGAGAAGTAACAATGTACATGATCAGTCTACATGTACATGTACATGTATATCTCACCTTCATGTTATCATTGAGGTCCCACAGGATGACCTGACCATCGTGACACCCTGTGATAATGGTCTGCTGATCGCTGGTCACCAAAATGGCTGATATGCAGTGAGTAGGGGCTGTTTTGCCCCACAATACGATGGGAACGACCAACCCGCTTGAAGTCATATTGAACGGGTCGGGATCCTCTCACCCTGGAAAGATAATTTGCATCAATTGAAAACTCAAAATAATTGGACTTTGGATGAGAAGCACATCCCGTTTGACACAAAAGGCAATGGATCCCTATACTGGTAAGCTTTAGTCTCTAAATTTTGCTAGTGATCAGTACTCAGTAGAGCTAGACCTAGGCCCGGGCAACAGCTAGACCAATCTCATTTCATTATCAATCATTATTTAGTACGGAATAGGGCTACAAACAAAAATCAGTTTAGTAGGCAACTTGTTGGTGTGCTCGATTAAGATATTACGTCTTACTGTATACTTTGCTTTGAGTTTGACCCTTCTGCTTTGACTTGCCTTCGTCTTTGTTTTTGATTCACTGTTCAGCCTCAGGTGCAGGTCGAACCCTTAACCCCGGTCCCACTAACCCGCGTTGGTGCACTGTATTTTGCCAAAGTGGGCGTTTTTAGCTCTAACAAACAAGAATAACTACCCATATAAAGATTTAAAAAATCAACTTACATTTGATAATCTATGAGCAGGTTCTATACTCTAAACCTACGATCGTTCACCCTCTCAAATGTTGTCTTCATACTGGTATGACGAGCCTTTAAATGTCAAGATCTCAGTCATACACAATATATATAGGCCGACTGAATTCTGTAGTACACAAATGAATCATAATGCGTAATCATATACGGTACGTATAATATACGCGTACTTACGGTACGGTACCGGTACGTTATAATTATATTCGCGAATTCGATCTCTCGCGCGCGATGAATGAGCACACTAAGCGGACACCTTTTTTTTGGTCTCGAAATTTGAAAATTTGAATTTTTTTTTCGTGGGGGGGGGGGGGGGGGGTAAGGTCACTTTACGTTAGAAAAAAAAAAAAAAACAAAGGGGGGGGGTTTAGTTTTTTTTTAGGGGGGTTTACACACATAAACATACCAAAGGGGGGGGGGGGGGTTTGAACCCCCAAACCCCCCCCCCCCCCCTGCGTACGCCCCTGGACAGAGCACCCTAGCTAATGATGCCCCCCCCCCCGACCCATTGATATTAGGATCCCGGAGAAGGATCAAGAGAACGAGAAGAGGAAGAAGAAGAATCAGAAGAAGAATTTAGAATGAAGAAGAAGGAGGAGGAGAAGAAGAAAAAGAAGGAGGAGAAAAAGAAGAAGAAGAAAAGGAAGAAGATCATTATGAGATCGAGAAGAAAATTTCAAGAAATAAGGAGGAGGAGCTAGGAGAAGGGAAGGAGGCCGACCGTGGAGGAGCTATAGTAGGAGGAGCCACAATAAATGGGCATAACTAGGCTATACGGCGTATCACAGAAAAATAGAGAACTAGGCTATCTATATTAGAATTAAAAACGCAAGTCTTAATTGCCACCCACATTATCTCGTTCTCGATCCCGTCCCTCGCCCGCGCCATGGTGCACTCTGAACCATAACCAAGCAACATAGAAACCCATGAACAATCGTTTACTCCCATAAGTTTTTTTTTAAATTTATATTATTTGTTATTACATGTACTAATATTTCTCTTCTTCTTCTTTGTTTAAAATTTCTTAATATTTAGTTCCCCCCCCCCCAATCTAGTATTCAATTGTTTTCTGCTATATTTTGTATTAAAGATAATGAATAAAGTTGTCTGACCTGGTTAGGCCTATAAATACTGTTGTTTTTATTTTAAATAATTTTGTAATGTAATCGTTTAGATTATCCATTTATTCTTTAATTATTATACTTTTACGTATTACTGTGTTGAATTTGTGTTGTTTTGTATCAGATGTGATGTTATTTTATGTACCTGTATAGTGTATAATGTAGGACTTCCTTGGAAAGCAGGCCATTAAATATATTTTTGGCTCAAATGGAACCACCCTACTGAAATAAAACTGAATAAATAAATAAATAATCGATCTATTCGGCTTTAATGAATAGAAACAACTTTCAACAATGAACCCAGTAGTGCATGTAGCTACTCGTGCACCCCTCCCCCGATCGAAAGGTAAAATAAAAGGGGAAGAGACTGAGATGAAGAAAAAGGAAAAAGAACGTGCATATGAGATAGATCGCTCGAAAATGGATTACTGTCACCTTTATGCACCTCTTACAACAGATTATGATAAAGAAAAATCACGATTTGAGTTGATGACAGGCGCGGTCCAGGATTTCTTAGGGGGGGGGGGGGCCAAATTTGAAATTATGCGAGTCAAATATTGGTACGTAATGGTGACCAGCAGTGACGTAATAAGCAAACACGTTTGGGAGGCAGACACAAAATCCGCATCACCCCATTCTCTTACATGCAGGCCCCAGTGGGTGAGGGGAGGCTAAAGTATTTACGATCAGGTAGAGCGTAGCGTAAATTGACGTGGGGACTAGGAGAAAAGCCCCGGCGGGGGTCAAGGGGCGGAGCCCCCGGAAGCTCAGGGATATGGGCATTTAATTACGGTCAGATGAGCATATTTTGATACCTTATTCATAACACTGGCAGGTTACCAATAATTTGGTGTGGGGCCAAGGGGGCTGAGCCCCAAGAAACTCAGGGATTTGAGTCATTTTATAACGGTCAGATAAGCATTCAGGGGCCCGCCTTAGGCCTCCTGGTGGGGTCCAGGGGCAGAGCCCCCGGAAGCTCATGGGTTTTAGGCATTTGATTACGGTCAGATGAGCATATTTTGATACCTTATTTGTGACACTGGCAGGTCACTAATTGGCATGGGGTCCAGGGGACAGAGCCCTCGGAAGCTCAGGAGTTTTAGGCGTTTAATTACGGTCAGACAAGCGCGTAGCTATATAGGTTTTTATTTTAGGGGGGCGGTATCAAAGCGTGCGAATCACTTACAGAGTGCGCGTAGCGCTTCTTAAGGGGGGGGGGAGGGGTTGTGCAGGGAGGGGCGAGTTTTCACCCCCCCCCTCCCACGCAAAGCGCGGAAGCTTTTACGTTTCATTAAATCATTAGAGCAAGGAGACGATTCGTTGTACCGTTCTTGACTCTTTATCCTTATCTGAATTCAGTCCCCCCCCCTCCCCCCTCCTGCTCGAAGCGCGGAAGATTTGACGTTTCATTAAATTATTAGAGAAAGAAGACGATTCGTTGTACCGTTCTCGACTCTTAATCCTTGTCTGAATTCAGCCCCCCTCCCTCCCGCAGGAAGCGCGGAAGCTTTGACGTTTCATTAAATTATTAGAGAAAGAAGTCGATTCGTTGTACCGTTCTCGACTCTTAATCCTTGTCTGAATTTCAAAAATGTTCTTTGTATGCTTTTTCTTCCTACGTCCTTTTTTCTCCTCTCTTTTTTTTTTGGCCGGCGTTTTTTTGGGGTGACCGCCCCCAACGCCCCCCTGGCTACGCGCCTGCGGTCAGATTAGCATATTTTCATACCTTGTCCGCCTCCGGAAGCTCAGGGGTTTAAGGCAATAAATTACGGTCATATAAGCATTCAGTAGCCTGCCTTATGGCCCCTGGTGGGGTCGAGGGACGGAGCCCCCGGAAGCTCAGGGATTTTAGGCAATTGACTATCGTCAGATGAACATATTTTGATACCTTATTTGTGACATTGGCAGGACACTAATTGGCGTGAGGTCCAGCGGGCGGAGCCCCCAAAAGCTCAGTGGTTTTAGGGATTTAATTACGGTCAGGTGAGCATATTTTGATAACTTATTGTGATACTGGCAGGTCACTAATTGGCGTGGGGTTCAGGGGACGGAGTCCCCGGAACCTCAAGGGTTTTAGGCATTACATTAGCGTCAGATAAGCATCTAAGGGCCCGCTTTAGGGCTCTTGGTGGAATCCAGGGTGCAGAGCCCCCGGTAGCTCAGGGGTTTTAGGCATTTCATCACGGTCCGATGAGCATATTTTGATACCTCATTATTTTGTGACACTGGCAGTTCACTATTCTTTCATTCTTGCTCTCTTTCTTTCTATTTCTCGTTAATATACTTCGTTAAAAAAGTGGAGGAGGGGGCGGGGGTGGGGGAGGGAGCTCGAGGCTCCCGATCCCCGCCGTTCCTCGGGCCCTGACATGTAGGCATCTTAATATGCATATTTCTTGCCTGACTGTAAATTTAAAAATTTGTCATTTTCCAATAAACGCATAAAAAAGTATAATTTACTAAAAAGTGAGGAAAAATCTCGGATAATTATGTCATTTCAGCAACATTTGTAAATCACTGGTATGGAATTAGAAATAATCCACGTTTGAATTTCATTTTCCCCAGGTCCCCCCCCCCCCCTATCAGTACGCCAGTGCCCCCCCCCCCCGATCTACACCTTGTTGACGGGGAAAATCGCAACTGATCTCCCCTACCTTTCTTCTTTCTCTTTTTTCTTCTTTCCCTTTCTCTCCTCTTTCCGTTTCCATTTCCCTTCCCTTCCTTCTCTCTCTTTTAGGTTAGCTTGTGGAGGCAAGGGCCTTTCGCCCCCCCCCCCCCCGATCCACACGGTGTTGGCGGGATTAACCGCAGCTGATCTCCCCCTTCTTTTCACCCTTTTCTTCTTCCCCTTTTTTTGTTCCCTTTTAGCTCTTCTCTTCCCCTTTCCCTTCCTTCTCTCTTTTTTTTGAGCCGGGGGCAGGGGAGGCAAGGGCCTTTTGCCCCCCTCCCGATCCACAACTTGTTGGCGGGACTGATATATGTTGCAACTGATATCCCCCTTCTGTTCTTTCCTTCTTCCTCTTTTTTCCCTGGTTGTTGATGAGTATGAAACCTGTTAACAGAACTACTGACTTTTAATGTTTATTGTTCGTAAATATCCCTGTTACATATACGGTGGCGATAATCTAGTTATCTGTACAATATTAATTTTCTTTCAACAAGTTAAAACATTCACACTAAGAAATAAGGGTGCAATTGGGGTGCAGATTTGCACCCGCCTACGCGTATTTGACAGAGCTTGCTGCTATTGTAGCAGAGTTACCCCCTTTATTAATTTTCTAAGTGTGTTAGATAACTGTTGGAGAAAAGACACTTGATTATTATTCTTATTTAAGTAATTAATGTAACATAAGATCAGTATAATATGCATAAACATGAAAAGAGCACTTTCATCTCAATCATATGCTATACTCTGAGATTTAAACAAACTACAACAAAAGCAAATACAAAACAGAACAACAAATTACCTCCCAAAACTGCTAACTAGCGAATGGGTTCCCTTGATCCTATATTTCGAATCTTTATATGATATTGGATGGCTTTGAGTGTGATACAAGAATGTATTGCTCGAGCTATGGAAATATTAAATGAGTCGGAGACGAGTCTGATATTGCCATAGCGATAATAATATATTCGTATCACACGAAAACAAAGCCATATTAATATTATTATTATTATCTATATCAGGCCAGGAGTGGAGGCTGAGGGGGCCTCCCCCCCCCCCCCCTTAAGAAAGAGAAGGAAAAGAAAGGAAAAGAGGAGAGAAAGGAAAAAAAGAAGAGGAAGATAAAACAAAAGGGGGAAAAAAGAAGGAGATCGGAGGGGGGGGCGAAAGGGCCTTGCCTCTGAGGCTGTTGCCTCCCCCCCCCCCCATCCCCCAAAAAGAGAGAAGGTAGGAAAGAGAAAGAAAAAAGGAAAAGAGGAGATAAAGGGAAGAAAAAAAGAGGAAGAAGAAAAGTAAAGAAGGGGGATATCAGTTCCCGCCAACAATTTGTTGATCGAGGGGGGGGGGGGGGGGGGAGGTGAGCAAAAAAGAGAGAAGGAAGGTAAAGGGAAAGATGAGAGCTAAAAGGGAACAAAAAAGAGGAAGAAGAAAAACTATACGCCACTGCACAGAAGGGGGAGGGAGGGGGGGGGGGGGGTCAGCCCTAAAAAAAAAAAAAAACGTGCTTTATTTCTAACTCGATTTCAGTGATTTACAAATGTTGTGAAATGACATAGTTTTCCGGGATATTTCATCACAATTTAATAAATTATTCTTTTTTTTTGCGTTTGTTTGAAAATGACAAATTCCAAAATTTAAAGTCAGGCAAAAAAATATGCTTATTTAGAGGCCTACATGTCAGGGCCAGCGAAACAGCAGGGCTCGGGGGCATGAGCCCCCCCCCCCCCACCCCGCCCACACTTTTTTGAAAAAGAATATCTCAAAGATATAGAAAGAAAGAGAGAAAGAAAGAAAAAATAGTGACCCGCCAGTGTCACAAAATAATGAGGTATCAAAACATGCTCATCTGACAGTAATTAAATGCATAATATCCCTGAGCTTCCGGGTGCTATGCCCCCTGGACCGCACCTAGGGCCCTAAGGTGGACCCCTGGATGCTCATCTGACGGTAATGTAATGCCTACAATCCCTGACCTTCTGGGGGCTCTGCCCCCTTGACCCCACGCCAATTAGTGTCCTGCCAGTGTCACAAATAAGATATTAAAAATATGCTCATCTAACCGTAATTAAACGCCTAAAACCACTGAGCTTCCAGGGGCGCTGCCTCCTGGACCTAACCAAGGGCCCTATTGCGGGTCCATGGATGCTCATCTTAAAGTCATTTAATGCCCACAACTACCTGGACCCCACACCAATTAGTGACCTGCCATCATCAAGTGAAATCTAAAAGATGTCTATTTGTAGTCAAGCTGACTACGTTGACAGATAGATAAATAGATTCTTTTATTGATATATATTCAAAACAAAGAAAATTGGCCTCCACTGGCAGCACACCAACAAAATACAATTGATAAACACTTAGGTATATACGCCACATAAATTTATATAAAATCACACGAGAGTCATGACATTAAAAAAAAGAACATAAATATACATTACGTAATAATAGGGAAAACCTAAGAAAGGAGTCGACATTTAAAGCTAGAGAAGAGAGAAAAAGGTCGAAAGGAGACTAGATTGAAGAGCGAAAAAATAAAGAGAGAGAGAGAGAGAGAGAGGGGGAGAGAGAGAGAGAGAGAGAGAGGGAGAGAGGGGGAGAGAGAGAGAGAGAGAGAGAGAGATAGGAACGAAAGGTGGACACGGCGGAAGAGGGAAAGGAGAGGAGAGGATAGAAATAGAGGGAATGGGAAAGAAAAGGAAAAGGAAGGGGACAAGTTGTAAACGACACATGTAGATAAAATGTTTACTGTGTATTCGAAAAGTGATATACCGGTCTCGCAACGAATCGTCTTTTTTCTCTAATAATTTAATGAAATGTGAAAGCTTCTGCGCTTCGTTTCAGACAAGGATTAAGAGTAATAATTTAAAGGCCAAGTCCACTCCAAAAATAACTTACTTTCAATAGAAGCAGAAAAATCAGACAAACCAATCAAAAAGTTTTGAGCAAAATCGGATATCTAATAAGAAATGATAACAGCCATCCATTTTTCACAGTTCTCACGCTTGCTGGGCTACGCCCCTCGAAAAAAGGGAATACGGTCACAAGGCTTGATGACGAAATTGCCAGAACTGTACTGGGATTATCAAGTGCATATAATTTTTCGGATAAATGTCTTTTTTCCCCTCCAAATAATATCATAGTTTGCCTTTGTAAAGACTTTTTAATGCCTAAATCACCCTCCTTTTCACCGGAGAGGCGCCTGCAGTGACGTCAAATGCGTCATCACCGAAACTGGGCTTTTTTCTGCGCGTTCTGAGTCGTCATTTTTAAAGCTAGAATCCAGAATTATTGATGATTTCTAAGAAATATCATTGTCATGTCTGGAATCTCCGTCAATTTTTTTTCTACATGTCTTTTTTAAACATTTTTTAGCCCGTTTTGGTAAGAGTGGCCCTTTAACCCACTGTGGTCTGTATACAAGGACATTTGGGATAATCCTAACAAGACAGGGTGTGACATTCATATTAAGTAGCTTATCTATCACTATGTGAGGTGCAATCGTATTAAAGGCACTAGAGAAATCTATGAACACAGACCTAACATAAGGCCTAGGAGTATCCAAATGCTGATACAGACCCTGTAGAAAAACAACTACTGCGTCTTCTACACCTCCATTGTTCTGATATGCAAACTGTTTGTTTGTTTGTTTTATTTCCGAAAATCATCATCAAAAACAATGACACAATATAACAAAATCAAAGACTTATATAACAATAATAGAATGATAAAATGGTTGGATAGTCCATGTCAGAGCCATTAAAGATAAACTTTAGTACTGGTAATGCGATTGCATTGTGAAAGAAAAGGTGTGGAAAGGATCAGAAACAGTTGATCATGTAGCATGTAAGTATTGGTGTGCACTGCAAGGTTCTGGAGTCATCAAAATCATAATAAATTTGACCGAGTCTTGGTAAAGTAACAAGCACTGTACACAGAAAGCTATATATAGGACAACACACATGGTGTCGGGGCTAGTACTACCTTGATTTCCTTGTCTTTCTATGCTCATTACTCAGCCAGTATACATTTTCTTCCAAAATTGTTTGGCACATGTCATTTATTTGTAATCTTGAACATTCAGTGTAAGTTTCGTTTGATTCTGTGAGAATTAATTTTCTTTTTTTTACCAGAACTGGAGTTTATCTTTAACCTACTGGCTCTGTTCTTCCATGGAGTCCAACGACAAACACACTGAGTCTTGTCAAAAATATTAACCTGGTTTCTCAGACGTCTTAACAGTAACCTTTCAAAAAAAAAATCATGGGATTGCATGTAAGAGCTACTGGTCTATACTCATTCAGTTCACTAGGGTTGTTCATCTTAGGAACTGGAATAATAATCGAGGATTACCAAGACGAGGAATCCTACCAGCTTTCATGATCAATTGATAATTACGTGTAAATACATGGGCGAGTTGTTGACTACACATGTTTAAAACCTTGATAGAGATGTGGTCTGGACCAGATGCTTTGTTCACATTTGTCTCCGCGAATACATTTCGAAGTTCATGTTCACTAAAGACAACTACCTCATTTGAATCAACCACAATATTTGACAGCCTATCTAATAATATTACATCATTCTCAGTAGAAAAGTCATGAACATCGAATCGGGCAAAACAGTCGAAACCAGTTGGATTTTCAACGGGTATCAACTGGAATCAACTGGTACCAGTTGAAACCAGTTGACACAACTGGTAAACTTCACACACTATGAACATGACAGACAAAAAAAGCGGACAAAATATACAGTTCCTCAGGTAGACAAAGGAACATCCCTTCACTGCTATTATGTAGAAAGGTGAATATGCATGTGACACCTGTTCTACACATTTTTACATAATAGCAGTGAAGGGATGTTCCTTTGTCTACCTGGGGAACTGTATATTTTGTCCGCTTTCTTTGTCAGTCATATTTATAGTGACATGCACCAGTATATCCCAGTTGAAACCCATTGACCTTACTGGCACATGCTGAAAACAAACCAGTTGATTCCAGTTGAAACCAATAAACATACTGGTAAATTGTTACACCAGTTGATACCAGTTAAAAACAATAGGCCTTACTGGTACATCTGCCAGTTGATTCCAGTGTAAAACCCCTCAAACCAAAGTGGACCATTTGAGACCAGTTGTTTCCTGTTGAAACATATTGAAACCCAATGTGTGTAGTTTACCAGTTGATTCATACTGTTATATTATTAGACCAGTTGATACCAGTTAACACCAATGGGTTTAAATATTATTAGACCAGTTGATACCAGTTAACACCAATGCAATGGGCTTAACTGGTAATTCATAACTTCATTCCAGTTGCAGCACAGTGGCCAAACTGGACCATTTCATACCAGCTGATTCCAGTTAGAAACCAGTAGATGATTACCAGTTGATTTACCAGTTGAAAACTAGTAGATGATTACCAGTTGCTTTACCATGTGAAAACCAATAGATGATAACCACTTGAATTACCAGTTGAAAACCAGTAAATGACTGCCAGTTGATTTACCAGTTGAAACCAGTAGAATACCAGTTGAAAAAACAGTTCAATGTATCTAATGCATATTCATGATTAATTTGCATGTTTTCACAGAAAACGTTATTATCATGATCTGTCAAGCAAATGTGACAATGCACCGTAATTTTGTGATTTATATTTTCTTAGTCAATCAGTGACAAATATATTATATATGTCTGATCATGTTTTACATCTAATTTAAGACGTAAAAATAGATATATTGATATATGTAATTAATAACCAGTAAAAACATGTATAATTGTGTATATATGTATGATCTTGCAAGTACTTATTTAACCATATACTCAAATGTCATACACCTCGAATGATTTTGTGATGGGGGTAATTGCAAGAGTAAAAAAACATATGGTTCAGTTGGTTGCCAGATGCTAAGCAATATTGATTATTGATTATCAGTTGAAGTTGATTGCAGGTCGCTACTGGTAATCGACTGGTTTTTCAACTGTTCCCAGTTAGCGTTGTTTCCAATATGGAAATTGGTAAACTGGATCCAACTGGTACCAGTTCACAATTGGTGGTTTCAACTGGTCCTAACTGGTACCAGTTGACAACTGGTATTCCAACTGGAATCAATTGGTTACCAGTTGATTCCAGTATTCCAAAATCCATATTGAAACCAATTAACTAATTGGAATCAACTGGTACTGGTATCCTATACCAATTTTTATATTGAAACCAGTTCACTTAACTGGAATAAACTGGTACCAGTTCTCAACTGGTGGTTTCAACTGGTCCTAACTGGTACCAGTTGACAACTGGTATTCCTACTGGAATCAATTGGTTACCAGTTGATTCCAGTATTCCATAATCCTTATTGAAACCAATTAACTAATTGGAATCAACTGGTATCAGTACCAGTTGGTTCAACTGGTATCTAACTGTTTTTTCGACCTAATTCATTAATCAACGAAATACTGTTTACAATCAATAATTGCAATGACGACCTCGTCATTGCCTTGTTTTCGTTCACATTCTGCCCCATTAATATTCTTATCGTCCAAAAATCCCATTCGTTTTGCACGTAGTGTTTGTTATTCCTAGTTAGGTGCTTTCCTCATGTCCTTTTCATTTCAAATTTCATAGGCATAGTCTCTAGCATCTAATCAAGGTCACCTACTTTTTCGATTTTCGAAATCACTCATGCATAGCCGTCCAGGCGCCATTTTGACCGTTTCTGGTCCATTTTAAGGCCTTTCTTTCTTCCTTCCTATCTCCACTATCCTAGATCCTACAAACTTCTATTAAATTCCTTTAGATAGTCTAAGAGATGTTCTTTCATCTGCGACGTATAACCTGACCTTCAAAATGCCATCTTCGTACTCAAAATTCAAATCTGAAACCGACTCCGTCAAAAATCTTTAAAACTCTTGAAAAATGGTCCCCTACAAATCTAAAAATTGCAATAACTTTCTTTTACCAATTCCGTTTCGTCTCATCTTCTCGCAGTATCTTTATCTCATAATTGCACATAGCCATGCCGAATTTCACGCTCCAATGGCTACGCAAATCATAAATAGCGCCCTCTAAAGTTCTGGGAATTGGCTTTCTCTCTGTGGCCGTATCTCCATAATGGCTTGGCAAACCCGTACCCTTTTTTGGATTTAGATACTTGAAGATATGCCCTTTCCAGCCATATACAAAACTATATACCCTATCACTGACCAAATTTGAGAAAATTGCCCTCCAAGTTCGCCATTTTCGAGAAAGTTGAGAAATAACTTCAACTTGCTCTAAAATGGCGATCTTTATACCTACATCAATGAAACTTAACAGAAACATGTATCCATATACGTGACAACTGTTCGCTAAGTTTAGTAAAATTCTAATATGTCAGCGCAAAGTTATCGCCCAAAATGATGAATTTACTATGCATTACGTAATAGCGCGTTTTATGCGTGCAATACATTGCGCGCAAATAACAATGGTGTCAAACTGACCGCAATGAAGTGCCCTTTCGAATGATACCAAGTATAGTATATGTTCACATAGAAAATTGTGAGTAAATCGCATTTGAACAAAGGTCACTATACGAATTCCGCCGAGTTTCCGCCCGAATCCAACACGTATCGGCTAGGACGTCATTTTTTCAGACTGCTTTTCGCCCCTTAAATGTCCTTTTTTTCCTTGAAAATTTGCAGTGGCATACCGAGTTCCAATACGCAGGGCACCTCTTGGCCGGATTTTTGAAATTGGTCAAGGGGGCCATTCAAGACGCCATTTTGTTCTATAAATCTATTTTACATCATGTGTTAATTTCGATAGGATTATCATAGAAAAAAAGAGAGTGGTTTACAATAACAACCATGAAATTCTCTTTCTAATGATACCAAATACGGCCCATAAAGAGACATAAAGAGAGAGAGAAAAAACAATTTAACTCCGGTCATAGTACAGATCCTGTACGTTTTCCGCCCATGCATTACACGCATTGTCTATGGGGCATATCGGGTTCATGCTTTTGGCCCCCAGAACGATCTTTATTGCAATGACGAACATGCACCAAATCCCATTGGTTTTTACACGCAGTGCTTGCGAGCCCTTTCTAGGTTCCCCTATCCCAATTTCTTTCAAACTTCGTGGGCATAGCCACTACCATCCCATCAAGGTCACTGTTGAGGCCTTTATTTCGTCCTACCTATCTCCAATATCACAGAAGCTACAGACTTCGTACAAATTGTTCTGGATAGTCCGAGAGAAGCTCTTTCGTTTGACACGTAGAAACATGGCGTCATTGCACGCACATCGTTGTGATACGATTGCATTTCTAGTTACTCTCCTCTTAGTGTCCTTATAACCAGTCATTGTTTGCATAATAATTATGACATGCATGATCAGTGGACGTTCACGCCATTCTCATCCACTCAATCATAAAGTCCCTGTTAAATATTGCTCAATCTTTTGTCGATGTTCGTTGGTCGTTGGCTTCTTTTATTCAAAAACATTTGGTCGATGGTCGTTTTAGTATCTTTGGTTTCTGTGCTCCGGTTCTATGCTCTAATATTTTCAGATTGTTGGCGGGGCCGTTTGGTCGATTGTCGTTGCGCTCTTTCATATTTTAATATTAGTATTTGGTCGTTGGTTTCTGTGCTCCGGTTAAACTGTGCTATATATATACTCGGTAGTTAGCCCGCAAAACCGTGGTAGGGTATTCTGCAATCGTTCCCGTCTCGACCTTGAAGTTGAATTGTTTGCATAATATGGGACATGCATGATCAGTGGACGTTCACGCCGTTCTCATCCACTCAATCATAAAGTCCCAATTAAATATTGCTCAGTCTATTTGTCGATGTTCGTTGGTCGTTGGCTTTTTAAAACAACTATTAGTATTATGGTCGTTGGTTGTTGGTTTCTTTTATTCAATAACATTTGGTCGATGGTCGTTTATCGTTGGTTTCTGTGCTCCGGTTCTGTGCTCTAATATTTGTCAGACTGTTCGTCGATTGTCGTTGCCCTCTTTCATATTTTAATATTAGTATTTGGTCGTTAGTCGTTGGTTTCTGTGCTCCGGTTCTGTACTCGGTAATAAGCCCGTATATCGTGGTAGGATATTCTGCAATTGTTCCTGTCTCGACCTTGAAGTTGAAGCGCAACATAATTATATATGCAGACGTGTTCACTCCGAAATCCAGGCCAGCTGGTTAGGCTGGTTAAATTGCTTTTTTCATTCCGGATATCAATAGTATATAAATTTGTTAACAATTTTTAATGGGATTGCATCAGACATAGACGAAACGAAAGTCAGAAAACCTTCCTATGAACGAAAAAATTGTTTTCCTGAGTTCCATGAATTGACATTTCAAAATGCGATCGTCGAAGTTGGTGTTTGTTGGACTGGCAATAATTATTGTCGTTATTATGTCGATGTATGCGATGTTAGATCAAACCGAATTTCCTCAAGAATTTCCAGGGCAGGCAAGAATGTCAGAGGTGAGTCATGCCAGTTATGGCAGTCAAAATTCCACAAAACATTCAAAACGTAACTTATGAACAAGATGAATATGAATACTATATACAAATGCAATCGTGTCACAACGATATGCGTGCAATGACGCCCGTGTTTCTACGTGTCAAACGAAAGAGCTTATCTCAGACTATCCAGAGCAATTTGTAAGAAGTCTTTTGCCTCTATGATATTGGAGATAGGAATGACGATAGAAAGGCCTTAAAAACGGCCCGAAACGGACAAAATGGCGCCTGGGCGGGTACGCATGAGTGATTCTGGAGAACGAAGAAATCAGTACTATCCCATTTGCAGGTCAAATAAACAAAAAGGTGAAATTCCAACGGCATTTGAAAGACAATATTTATTCAGAACTTCCCTCAAAATGAAAGGGGTTCAAAAATGGCTTTTTATGGGAAAATAACGACCATTAGTAATTTGTAGAATCGATATAAGTGATTGCAATCACCTAATTAATAGTCTGATTTTCAGACCCTTGTACCGAATGGTTGTACGTTTTTGTGCTGCACCTAAATGCAATCAGTTTAATTTTGGCCAGTATAAGTAGTGGGTTATTGATATACACAAATGCTCATGTACCTGTTACAGCTCATTTTATGTGTGTTATTACCAAAGAAAAAAGAAGTGTCAGTCAGCCACTCACTGTGTCTGACAGGGAAGTCTAGAAAGTAAACGGCCGGGTTTCCTTGCACAATTAGGACATTGCTAGCATTTAAATTTCACAGATAGGACATAAATGACATATTCATAATTCCTGCAAAGTTCTACAGAATTTGATGTTGGCTGCAAAAGGGACATAGTAGGATGCTAGAGACTACGCCTACGAAGTTTGAAAGAAATTGGGATAGAGAAATGAACCTAGAAAAGGCTCGTAAGCACTGCGTGCAAAACCAATGGGATTTGGGTGCATGATGAACAAGACTGATTACACGTGATGTGGTACAAACAGCCATCCACACTAACACAATCATGCAGAGTATAAAATTGCGTCTAAAATGGCCATCTTGACAGATTTTAAAAATCTGGCTCCGAGGCCCTCTTGCCTATTGCAACTCGGAATGTCACTGCAACATTTCAGGAGGAAAAAAGGACGCAATGGGGGCGAATGACGTTCTGAAAATTGACGTCATAGCGGCCAATACGTGTTATAATTGTGTGGGAACCAGTAGCAGACCAGCCAAGACACGATTTTTTGTTACCTTTGACGGCATTTGAGGTAATGCAAAAATACATTTATAAAATGTCGTTACTTGAAGTCTCAAATTTTAAAGATAAAGTTGAGTTCTGGTCATGCGATTGCCATGATTGTGAAAGAAACAGTGTGGAATCGATCAGAAAAGGTTAATCATCTAGCATATAAGTATTGGTGTGTACTGCAAGGTTCTGGAATCATCAAAATGATAAGAAATTTGGCCCAGTCTCGGTAAAGTCACAAGCACTGTACACAGAAAGATGTATAAGGGACTACACGAACATGTGGCATAAAATTCCGTCCCGATTTTTATGTTGTTACATCCCATATAATATGGGATGTAACAACATATTCTAAATAATTTAGAATATGAAGGCCTTTGGAGAGCCATGCTTCTCAGGGAACATGTTTTATCTGATGTTCTTACACACTTGCATAATAACAATGATAATTCTCACAAATTATTTTTCACCTCTTCCCAGAACTCAACCTTCTCTTTAATCATATAATAAAACAGATATCTAAAGTTAGGAAATGCTTACTATTTGTTTCATGTTGTTGCAAAATCATAATATTTCCTAAAATTCTAATATTTCTTGATTCGTTTTCATTATAACGGCCAAGCGCTCACGTACCTAATGGCACCCAGACAGATTATAATACCCGATGGTCCTAGCAAACAGAAAGTAATCATTTGAAATTATTAAAAAGCAAACTACTACTAGGAAGAAGAAGATGAAGAACAAGGGGAAGGAGAAGAATCATTTCAGCGATATCAGTAATTACTTTCTCTATGACCGAGGCATACATACTCAGTGGCAAAAAGGAAGTAAGCGAGGGAAAAGGAAAGCAATGACAAGAGAGAGAGAGAGAGAGAAAGAGAGAGAGAGAGAGAATATGGCCCGGGTTCAAATTCAGTTTTCTTTAAACTATTAGACCCGGTTCTGATGATCATTTATCTACTAAGTGATTGCCTTATGACGCTACATTAAAATAGTACCACGGTGTCGTTTATTGTCAACAAATAGTTCAAAAAGCATTGTAGAAACGATACAAAAAACAAAAAAAAATTCGTTACGCTTATGCTACGGTCACAAAGGTTCGTACGAACGATAATTTCGTACGAATCTCCCTGTTTTTCCATTGTCTTCCCGAATTTCCATTGTCTGAAAATCGTTCGTACGGCGTTCGTAGCAGTTCGTAATGGCATTTGTGACCGAGGCTTTAAAGAAAATTCACTTCTCTCTCCGCCAAATAATCCGAACAATAGAATCAACCGGGGAAATAAACTGTTTAACGAATTTGTCATGAGTCCTGAAATATTAATTTTCTGCTGCTTGTCATAATAGTATTAAAGAGCAGCATTGCGAACGATTGTCATTATGATTCAGAAATCGTCGCTTACAATGTTTTTCCCTAAAAAATTACAATGAGACATAATTATAATGCTAGATAGACCTATGATCGACAAAAAAAATATATTGTCTTGAGAACAGTCAGAAAACATTAGAACTAGAATGAATAAGACATAATGCAAATGAATGAGACTTGAATGAATAAGACACAAGTTCATTTTACAATGTTAATCACCCAGGATACCAAATTACCAAGCAAAATTCGAGCCAGATGCAAATAAGGGTAAGCTTAAAGACAATAATTCATGACAAAATGTCAATTGTCATGATTGTATTCTCTAGACGTATTGCAAAAGATAATCAGGATCGATAATAAGGATCAGAATGATACCACTACGACTAGGCCTACTACTACATGTACTACTACACTACTGCCTTTGATTATTATGCTGATGATGCTGATGATAATAATGATATAATAATAATTATGATCGTTCGTTCGTGTCTCCTTAGATCAAGATTAATGTATCTTGATCTTCGGAGTAGTTGCTACAGCCGGACGTGTCAGACACGTTGCCCCGGGGTGTGAGATAGGACTCTTGTAGCGTGCCCCCACTTTAATTTTATTTTAATTTGTTTACAATGACTCACACAATGTTAAGATACTATGGTCCTTTTGCAGCCACCATCAAATTATGTAGAACTTTGCAGGAATTATGAATATGTCATGTATGTCGTATCTGTGAAATTTAAACGTCAGCTGTGTCCTAGTATTCAAATTATGCAAGGAAACACGTTTACTTGCTAGACTTCACTGTCAGACACTATTGAGTGACTAACAACTTTTTTATTCTTTCGTAATAACATACATCAAATGGGCTACATGAGCATTTGTCTACATCAATAACCCACTACTTGTAATGGCCAAAATTAAACTGACAAATCTTTGTGCAGCACAAAACGTATGACCATTTGGTACAAGGGCTGAAAATCAGACTATTACGTAGGTGATTGCAATCACTAAGTTATGTCGATGCGACAGCTAATGGTCGTTATTTCCCACAACAAGCCATTTTCAAACCCTTTTGTTTTGAGGGAAGTTCTAAAATGAAGTATTGTCTTTCAAATGCCGTTAGAATTTGACCTTTTCATTTTTTTTTTAAACCTGCAAATGGAACACAGTACCTTTAAGTCTTAACTGTAATAATAGAGTACAATGTATGACCTACATGTACATACTAGGACAAATGTATACTTGTATAAGTTTTGCAATAAAAGGTTAAACATCCATTGCACATGTGAAAATCTAATCAAGACATTTCAACATGACCACTAAAATAATTGTCAAAAAGAAATCCCTTGATCAATTACATGTATATGTAAATAAGACAAACCCCATGGTGCAACCAATCGAGTTCCTATTTGTATCAATCTTGTGGAAATAATTAATGGATGGAGGGAGAACTCGTTAATTGTGATATTCAAGCCCTTACAGTGAAAAGAAGGGTACAAATTTGTTTCCAAATAAATAAAATCTCTGGGACAAGTTTCAATCAGTGCCATCTTTGCCATTATTGAACTAAACAGGACAAAAATACTCATCATTTCTAACTTCACAATGCTTAAAATCCATCTTAAATTCCAAGAACACAGACAAGCTTTTCTTTGTCCAAAAACATATTGTGCAATATATAATTTGATCTGCATAAACTGCCTTCAGCACTGAGGATTTTACATGAAAAGGGGTGATGACATGATTTTAAAGAGTTATACATTGTACATGTAGTGTGTGTACAATTAGTCTGGGGTCAATTCCTACACTGACTTAATTCCTATTAACTTCCACCCTTGACCAAACACTATACCTAACCCTAGCCCTAAACTTCACCAAAAAACCTTATTGCAACGCTAACCCTCACTATTCTTTTGACAAATAAATCCTAGAAGAATTGTAACCGGAGCAAATTTTTGATAACCTACATGTAATGTACACATAAATAATATATGAAAACTAAAAATGAAATATTTCACTCTGATTTTCAATTAATAAATTATTCTATACCAAGTCCCCCCAATGCTAAAATCATCTTCTCCCATCTATCTCTTGCACAAACCCTTTCACTTTGTGTCCAAGATCAAATCTGAATTGCTTGTACAATTACACTAGATACATGTTTGAACTTTGAAACATGAAATGAATATTGTCTGGTCGCAGCCTACATGAATTTTAATATTGCTGTTGATTTAAGGCCACTATGGCAATCCAGAATACAAAATATACACTTGTACATCATACATGTACGTAACTTGATTGAAATTTTCTCTGAAGGCAAACAGTACTAGAAAAATATTGATTACATCAAAAAAATTACGTGCCATGTAAAGAAGCAATATTAATAAACATTGATTGGTCTGCAAACTCTTTGTATGTTGTCATTTGAGTAATTGCAGTACATGTACAAGAATTACTTCTACATGTAATACTACTTTTATTTAGGATAGAAAACTATTTTGTTTTAAAGGGATTGTTAACAATGTTAAATCTGAGGTACACGGCCCTACGTAATACCAGTGTCTGTGATATGGTGTTATATTGAAGCCCTACAAAAAGAATTGCGCTTCAAAACGATCAAGAAGTGCCTCAAATAAGTAAAAACCTTTGAGTGACCGGTTTTACCATACTCGTTTTCCCCAATAGACTGTAGTGTTATGAAAACCGTTTGGCAAACGCAAAATTTGATTTCGATTTTCAATCACAAATATCTTGATTATCAGACAGGCGATCGGTTTGAAAAAGTCATGGGGTTCCTGACTGACCTAAAGGTTTATAATTATCATTGCAGCATGAGCTAAATCAAGGATTTTTTTAAAGGATCTAAGATAAAGTTACCGGATCCCTTTAAGGTTGGGGAGGGGGGGAGATTTTTGTTGTTGAATATATCCATATTTTATTACATGGATTAGAGAACATTACAAAAATAAATTATGTTAGGACCAAATATCACGTATCAAAAGTAATAAACAGTGTTAGTAAAGGTCATTCATTCATTTATTGTCTCATGACTAACCAATGATTATTTTGTTAAACTTGAAAAATAAGAAAAGCAGTCTTTTCTATGTCGACCAAGTCCATAGATATATGAAGTGTTTAGTGTCAACCTTATCGTTATCTGTTCATATTACCCTCATTCTGTAAATTTATTTTCACTTACATGAGTTGAATAATTTTGTTGAATAATTTACTTGTGAAATTACAGTGTATAGATAGAGATGGGATGGAGAGATTGACACTTGCTCTTGTATCAATCAGTAGACTAAGATCAGTTAGTTGAACTTCAGCTGCTTTCAAGGATACAGACCTTAATCTTTACATACAGCTACCTATTACAACCATGCTAGGACATGTGCGCCAACCAAAAATTGCTACATGTGTTTTATGTCCAACATACCTACACAAACTGAATTCTTATTATCAACCCTGAACATACACTTTATCTAACCATAAAATCAACCCTGAACCTAAACCTTACCCCAAAACCCAAATGTCATACCTAACTCTAAAGGATGACTTTGAGAAATAAAACAGGGAGCAATTATCACCAGAGCAAATGTCGGGTGACCTTTAAAAAATGGGAAGAGAGGTAGTCTTTCTTCTTTCTATAGGGTAGAGATTCTTTCTTTGGAGGTGATGGCTGCAACACATATCACTATGATAATACTACTAATATTAATCATCATCATCATAATCATCACGTTCATATTCATCATAATGATAACAATAATAATGATAATAACTAGACTTTAATTCGTCGATGAGACGAATAAGGTGATCCGTTATATAATTTGAAGTCGTTCCTCTTTTATGGCAAATGTGAATATTTCTTAAAGGCCAAGTCCACTCTAAAAATAACTTACTTATAATAGAAGGAGAAAATTAAACAAAGTAATCAAAAAAAGCTTGAGTTTTTTGTTGTTGTTCTTTTATATGAATCATTTATACAGTGTAATGATGTAATGATCACCATTAAATTTTAGGTTCAGTTTGCATGCAATTTCAGTCATCGATCATGTTAATGGAGTACTGTATCACTTTGAAGCTCTAACATGTATCGCTCTACTTGTATATTCTCAGGGTCTCTCACTCTCTCCGCTTGTTTTCAATTCTAATAGAAGGTATCATTCGAAAGACCTCTTCCATTCCAATCTCTACTTGAAGCTTGTATTACTTTTTTTTTAAATCAATACCTAACTTTAAGCTACAGTGATCGTTCTGCATATGTCTGGCAATGTAGTTGTGCCGCCAGTAATATGAAAAGGATGGCTCAACATTATTACATTTATCCTTTAAAATATGTAATTCTTTATAGCTCTCTGTACAAGGTAGGAAAGGGTAAACCTTGATTTTTTTTCCTTCTTTCTGTTTTTCATTCAGCATCGTAGCTAGAATTTCATCAGTGGGTTCTTGGAACATTGTTTATTATGGGGGATGACCAGGAAATGTCTATGTTTTGAAGTGTTTGATTTTATGATTATATACTGTGAGAGTTTCTAGACACCAAGTGAGAAGAAAAAAATGTTTGACATTGGATGTTTTTCATTTTATTGTTAGGGGGGCTTTGGCACCTGGTAGACACCAGATATTTGGGGGTTCATATGCCCCCCGACCCCGACCCCGACGACCCTGTGACTATGCTAGTCCTCTCTATTGCTAACACTTTGTCACCTGTAAACATTTGTAGTCCTTTACTCCGTTTTGACAGTAAGATAGAATAATATATTTTACATTCATTGACATATAATTTGCAATTTGTATTTTGAAATTATCCTCATCAGTTGTGTTCACCTCGTTGTCTCTTTTTAAGTTTTGTTGTTGTTGTTGTAATCATGTAAATTATATTTTGCACACTTTTTTTTATTCCATCTACCAGTATTAAAAATGTAACCCACTTTCAATTTGATAGCTTACGAATGACATACAAGTCAGGTTGTGTGAAGTGAATTGACATGTACAGTATTTCACCATAGTTGTGTTGTTGAAGGGATGTATTTGTTTTCTAAGCATAGTTAGTATATGGCTCTAGATACTAGTATCTCTGTTGTCATGGATGCCATGGTGCCATGGTATTTAAAAATTCATTAATAAAAATTAATGGCTTAATGCCATTACTGTATGTAATGGATGTGAATCCAGGGTAATGCAATTTAATTCCTAGTAATGTGAGTATTCGTGTTAATAGAGCCAATTTCTATTTTATTCAAACCTCTTTCATATTCACTTCCAAAGAACAATCAAAATAAATATTACATGACTGGTATTCGCAGTGCTTTGCTTTGCACTCATTGTCAAGTTTGAGAGGAGATTTCAAAGGGAAGAGTACACCGGGTCTTCATTATAATACTCAATGAATTTTAGAAATATTTCCTTGGAAGTGGTATGTACATGTAGAGGGCACGTGCCCCATCTTCCTTATTACAGTGGTATACCAAAACAAGGCGAGAAGAGACAGAAATAGACAAGCAGGGAGAATGGGAAAATGAGCAAAAGAGGAAGATGGTCCACTCGGAAGTGCGTATAGACTCAAATTCGCTCAATCACTCTCCGCCTCAACTGTTGGTCTTTTTATATCAAACTAAGATGACTTAAATTATTGATGAAGTAAGTTTTTTTTAATTGTATTTTTGCCGGACGACTTACTGTCCTCGGCAGTCGGCACTTTTTTTTCTGCCAATTTTAAAGCTATATTATTGAGGTTATGACTTTTATATTGCTGTGTATTCTTTGGAACCAAATTATCATCTGACAGATTTTAAAAACTAGATTAGGCCCGTTTATATACTAACTAGCAAGCGAAGAGTAAGATGAGTATAATACTGAAGAATTTCATTAGTTATTTCAGTCATTTACGTGTAATTAGACATGTTTCGTCACAATGTATTGCATTCTCGGTTGGTTTGTTTAGAACCACACAATAATTTTCTCTTCCAAATCTACAGAAAGACTCCAAGATATATTTTTGGAGGTCAAAATATACTTAATTACATCGCAAATCATAAAAACCCAACAACAAGCAAACAAACACCCCCCAAAAAACAAATTTGATAAACAACAATTGCTGACTCTACGTGGATAAGCGGATAAGGCTATTTTAAAAGATACAGGCTTAGTATATCAGAATTAAAAGGGGGAAAAACGAGAAGAATTTTGTTCCAGATGAATAGGTCAACTATATGCTCACGAAGAACTCCTCTTGTTGGTTTGTTGTTTGGTGGCCCATGCAGGTCATGGCCTTTATTGATTGACGAATAATAACTGTTGGGGAATCACTTCCCTGGTACTCCAGGATATAGTCAATAAGTTTACTGAGCTTCATGCACAGAATGATACCGCTTGATAATAGGCTTACACTGTGTCTAGGGACTAATATTCATAACCTATAGCTAAAGGCTGACCGACATCCAGGAGCATAGAAAGGGCTTCGGAGCGGAGTTTTGAGTGCTTTGCCCCCCCCCCCCCCCGAGATATGAAATATATTTTTTTTGAATAATTAGCATAAAGCTGATACTTGGGCAAACTCCCAATCATTTCGTGGCAGTGAGCTGGAGTCTGGAAGTCTAGTACGTCTGTTTATCTACTATTATTACAATCTAGTATACATTTTAAAAATTATAATTACCATATCTAAATCAAATTTTCAATCATAAAAACTGTCGAGATTTTGCGAGTGGTACGCAGAGGCGGCGGTCTTGGGGGGCAGCTGGGCATAGTGCCCCCCCCCCCACTTTTTCAAGTAGGGTACCCCAAAAGTGCCCCTTTTTACATGGGAGAAGTGCCCCTTCAAAGTGCCACTTTTACTTTTACAAGTGCCCCTTTTACTTGACAAGTGCCCCTATAACTTTGTAAAAGTGCCTCTTCCCATTTTCACCTTTGATAAGAACCCCTTTTAAGATTGACACGTGCCCTTTTCCTTCGAAAGGTTTCCACTTTCCTTTCCAATAAGTGTCCATTTTCCATTATCATAACTCGGTGCCATTGTTAAATGCCCCTTTGACGAGAAGTGTCCCTTTTCACTTTTGATAAGTGCCTCTTTTCCCTTGTAAGAACTAAGAAGTACCCCTTCCATTTAAATAACTACCCCTTTTTAAGTCGGATTGGCGCACCTTTTATATTCACATGTGCCTCTTTTCCTTTTTTGATAAGGGCCCTTGTTCTTTATGATAAGTGCCACCATTTAAAAAAGAGCCCCTTCCCCTTCCCATAAATGCCCCTTTTCATCTCTGGTAAATGACCCTTTTCAGGTACGAGAAGTGACTCCTTTTCATTTCAGATAAGTGCCCATTTTATCTCCGATTATTGCTCCTTCTCAAATCTGAGAGATGCTCGTTTTACTTTGACAAGTGCCCCTTCCCCTTCTGGTAAATGCACTTTTAAAAATCTCTGATGAGTGCCCATTTTCACCTCTAATAACTGCCCCTTTTATTTTGAAACGTGCCCCTTTTCCTTTTTAATGAATGCTCTTTTCTTCCTTCTTATACGTGCCTCTTCCTTTTCTCATGACTACCCCTCTTTCATTTCTGATACGTGCCCCGTTTATTTAGTTTAACGATTGCCTCTTTTCTTTTTAATAATAGCCACTTCCCCCTTCTCATAAAAGCCAACTGTCACCTCCGATAAATGACCCTATTGAAATATGATCGGTGCCCCTTTTCTTTCAACAAAATTAATGCACATTTTCCTTTAAAGGTACCCCTTTTCATCCCGGAGTGCCTCTTTTCAGGTGTAAAAAGTGCCCCATTTTCACTTCTGATAATTACCCTTTGTATTTTGACACGTACGCCTTTTTTCTTCTTCTAATAAGTGTATTATTCGTTTCGATAAGTGTCCCCTTTTCCTCTCATCACTACGCAATTTCCCCCAATTTATAGATGATAACTATTATTATGTTACTTATCAAAGGTCTTTTCAGTCTTCCGTTATGAGATGTGCTTATACCCCCACCAGGATCGATTCCCCCCCCCCCCCTCTTTATATAGGATGTAATTTTCCGCACTGCGACCTCACAAATCTTCATTTTCATTTCTTTACCTCGCTCGCAAATGAATATTCAGACCATCACACCCAACTGCAAAGTATGATGCTTAAACAATATCTTGTATGATGTATAAACAGAAACAAATATTGAAACCATCCCTGATAACATAATCACAATATAGGGGTATACCGATGTCTAAAAAAATGTATATTTTCGCCTTGAGATTTCCCTTTGAAGTGTCCTTTGTTTCCTCCAGAAAGTGCCCTTTTTGTTGGTGCCCCCCCCCCCACTTTGGAAGTAGCTCTCTCTCTCTCTCTCTCTCTCTCCCCCTCTCTCCCTCTCTCTCACTCTCTCTCTCTCTCTCTCTCTCTCCCTCTCTCCCTTCTCTCTCTCTCTCCCCCTCTCTCTCTCTCTCTCTCTCTCTCCCTCCCTCCCTCTCTCCCTCCTTATAAGAAAACAGAACTACCGTAGTTAGTTTAATTAAGCCTAAACTTATGACTTCCATTGCCTAACATATTTTGAAATCGTCTATTCAGCTACGGCTCGATTCATCCGCGTACATGTTTTTATTATACGCATATAGTCCTTGTAGGCTGATCTCCGGACTATTGCAGTGTGGCGAAACGTGTTTTTTTAAGTGGGGGTAAGGGCAGCGCCAAAAGGGAACTTTTTGTAAATTTCTTATTATTAGCACCTACAATTAACTTGGTGAAAAAGGACAAACTTTCTTGGACTTATATACTGGTTAGTTATTATTTTGCTAGAGAGTGTGCGTTATTTTACTAAAATTTAAAGAGTAGACAACGATTTAAAATGGTTTATTGACAGGCTGACAAAATGTAGGTCAAGAGGTTGTTTACATTTTTGAGGGAAATTCACGCGCTAGGAAATGTAATACTTTGTATTACATTGGAAGGAAATGTACAAGCGTATGTACGCTTATCAAGCAAGCGCGGAAAACACCGCCAGCAAATTAAAAATAGCACGAAGGGGCTTTCATTCTAGTTATGGCTTTCATTTTGAATGGACAAGAAGAAAAATTTACGGAGTCTAAAACATTATTAGACGATTTGGATTAATACTAAAGTTAGCGCTGCACTGGAATAATTAGTTGGATATATAACGCTGAATTATTTCTTCTCGTGAGCGACCAGCGGGATTATACTCGGGTTTTGGGCTGGCCTTTGTCGTTGGGCCTGATTAGAAAGGAGAGTCCATATCATTATTTTGGCCTGGTCGCACATCACACAGTGGCATCACGGCATAGGCGGGATCGAATGCTGCGTTTCACGGACGTGGCCCAGTCACCGGCAGTGCACCACATCGCCGGGTGAGTCTCTCTTTAAGGGAATCGAAAACTGATCCGAGGGGAAACGGTTGCACCATTTCAATACACGAAATTGAGGCGGGTAGTTGTCCCGTAAAGGCGGTCCTTAGATATTTGAAAATGCGCCCGGGAAGTGGGGAGGCTTTCTTTTGCTCATATGGTTCACTTCCTCTCACCAGGCATGAGTTCAGTGCCATGATGAAGAGATGCATGTCATACAGGGATATGTTGGCGGCGAAGTTTTCCTCCCATTCTTTTCGTATAGGTGCGGCTACAACCGCTGCTATGGCGGGCTGCTCGGACGCCCAAATACAGCACATGGGTCGATGGGCTTCCTCCGCGCATCGCAGATATATTGATATGGTTGTTTAAATATGAGCAATGTTGCAAAGTACCGTTGGGGTTGATTTGATTTGATTTGATTCGCCAGGTATACGTACAAAATATAACAGAGTGAATGATGAGGTTAATAATGTAACTGTAAGGGTGAGGCCGCATACACAGGAATGAATATATGTACAATATACAGATGAATAAGTCCCTCGCCTCGAGAGGTTAAATAAGCTAATAATAATAATAGCAATAATAATCATAATGGTGCTACAACATGAAAATGAAAACGAAGTCAAGCAGACAACAAACACACATGCAAAACAAGAGCAAGAAAATAGAGTCTACAATGGGATTTCAAGTTCACATTAATGCATGTTCTTTGGAATACAAAATGCTGCCCAGTCCTCTTTTCTTATTTTGTCCACAGAACAAATATGGATAGTAGGCGACTCTATCCTTTTCTGGGCCCATCGCAGGGCGGAGCGGACTGGCTGCGCCGATATGGATTTGGGGACGGTCATCCATTGGGCTGGAAAGCGGGGCCTTCGCTTGGACCAAACAAACGCATGGCTAGAGTCGATTACCAGTGGCCTGACGAAGCCGACCGTTTTAGTGTTACACGTGGGCACGAATGACATAGAGGGATGTTCGAAGAGGGCGATGACGAATGCGGTGAACAGATTAATCACATCGAACACTGAGACGACAATAATATGGTCTGACATTCTAGAACGGGTAGAATATAAATGCTGTAGTCCGGAAGAGCAGAAAAAATTAGACGATAGAAGGAGGGCCACGAACCGATACGCTCGCGCCTTGGCCGGCAGGAATGGGGGAAAGGCCATTTCACACCCCGACATAAGGCATAAGGATAGGGCTTTATATAGGCCGGACGGATTGCATCTCTCCAATGAGGGTTTGGACAGGTTTATCACTGACCTGAAGGAGGGCCTGTCCTATCTCGGTTCATCCAAGTAGTTAAACAATGATAATGTTACAAAACACGTTGTTTGTTCTTATATTTCAATGTTCTTATAAGTTCAGTGTTCTTATATTTCAGCGTTTTTATATTTCAATGTTTAAGTCTGTTCGGGTAGCAAAGTAAATCCCGCAAAAAAGTTTGAGTCCGGCACCGCAAGATCATGTTTTTGTTGTTGGGATAAGAGTGCCTTATTTTGGGAGTAACAAAGTTGTGGAGAGTAAATAGTGGTTATATGGGGCAGGTTTAGGTGGACATTGGTAAATGACCAGTTTTGCAAATGCTTCATTTCGAAATGGGCATTAACGGTTTAGTCACTTCTTTGAGGGGAATGAATTAGGCATAATGATGTGCCGGTGTTGTAGAGATAATGACTCGTTTGAGTCCGGCACCGCAAGATCATGTTTTTGTTGTTGGGATAAGAGTGCCTTATTTTGGGAGTAACAAAGTTGTGGAGAGTAAATAATGGTTATATGGGGCAGGTTTAGGTGGACATTGGTAAATGACCAGTTTTGCGAATGCTTCATTTCGAAATGGGCATTAACGGTTTAGTCACTTCTTTGAGGGCAGGTTTAGGTGGACATTGGTAAATGACCAGTTTTGCGAATGCTTCATTTCGAAATGGGCATTAACGGTTTAGTCACTTCTTTGAGGGGAATGAATTAGGCATAATGATGTGCCGGTGTTGTAGAGATAATGACTCGTTTGAGTCCGGCACCGCAAGATCATGTTTTTGTTGTTGGGATAAGAGTGCCTTATTCCGGGAGTAACAAAGTTGTGGAGAGTAAATAATGGTTATGGGGCAGGTTTAGGTGGACATTGGTAAATGACCAGTTTTGCGAATGCTTCATTTCGAAATGGGCATTAACGGTTTAGTCACTTCTTTGAGGGGAATGAATTAGGCATAATGATGTGCCGGTGTTGTAGAGATAAGTTTATTACGATACTCTGTAGTCTGTTATAGGGTTATAAATTAGCTTAAGGGCGAAAAAGTACATGCTTGTACATGTACATTGGTTAATTTGGCCAATTGAAATGTTAATTCCACCAAAGTGTAAATAGTTAGGCATAGATATTCCCTTAGTGCACAAAAATCGTTTGATGACAACGTTGTGATTTGGCGGCCGATCATATATAAATATATTCTCGTTTGGCGGTAATTTGTCAAATTATGCCTCCAAATCACTAATCACATGGTACTATTGATCAATAATTGTCATCCGATAATTTTCGACCCCACTCAATTTTTACATGCGAGGGGGTTGCCAATGTATATTCAGTCGAATTTGTTCGCATGTCAATTCTTAGTTTTCCGGCCCCCATTCGATTTGAATGCGGGGGGACCTAGTTGTACCTACACATTTTCAAACTCAGGGTGTCACGCTTTAATCTTAGGCATCATCCGATCTTACAGGCGGAGAGGCTGGTATATATATACATCTATATTCTATAACTTTAGGCATCACTCGATTTTATAGGCGGGGGGCTGATATAATGACTTAATGTATATAAGTTTAGCCTAGGCATCACTCGATTTCATAGGCGGGGGGCCTAGCATTTGTAAGCATCATCCGATCTATACAGGCGGAGAGGCTGGTATATATATACATCTATATTCTATAACTTTAGGCATCACTCGATTTTATAGGCGGGGGGCTGATATAATGACTTAATGTATATAAGTTTAGCCTAGGCATCACTCGATTTCATAGGCGGGGGGCCTAGCATTTGTAAGCATCATCCGATCTTACAGGCGGAGAGGCTGGTATATATATACATCTATATTCTATAACTTTAGGCATCACTCGATTTTATAGGCGGGGGGCTGATATAATGACTTAATGTATATAAGTTTAGCCTAGGCATCACTCGATTTCATAGGCGGGGGTCCTAGCATAACTTTAGGCATCACTCGATTTTATAGGCGGGGGGCTGATATAATGACTTAATGTATATAAGTTTAGCCTAGGCATCACTCGATTTCATAGGCGGGGGGCCTAGCATTGCATTTGTAAGCATTTTTTATGATTCAATATATCTGTGTTATTTTGTTATGACACACAGAAAATCAAAGTGTGCAAAATAAGCGTCCATCTCAAAATGTTAATAAAGCCACGACATAAACGCAAATTTGGTTGTTTGTTATTTTGTTAGCCGTGAATAATAAAATTTAAAGAGTAGACAACGATTTAAAATGGTTTATTGACAGGCTGACAAAATGTAGGTCAAGAGGTTGTTTACATTTTTGAGGGAAATTCACGCGCTAGGAAATGTAATACTTTGTATTACATTGGAAGGAAATGTACAAGCGTATGTACGCTTATCAAGCAAGCGCGGAAAACACCGCCAGCAAATTAAAAATAGCACGAAGGGGCTTTCATTCTAGTTATGGCTTTCATTTTGAATGGACAAGAAGAAAAATTTACGGAGTCTAAAACATTCCCACCACCTCCCCCATTATCTCCACCAATAAAAGTATTTTTAGTATATTAGTGGCATAAATTAAGTATTGCTTGGTGGTTCGAAGTAGCCAATCTACTCATTCAAGTTTAGTTCATAATTTGAGGTTATTTTATATGAATGTTTTTATATACTGTAATTTACATCTGTAAAACATTGCCCAATTCGGCCTTGTAGGCCGCGATGCATTGTTGCTCTTTTATTCTCAATAAAACCATTATCTATCTATCTATCTATCAAGGTATACGTATTAGTACGGAAAGGATTTAGGGTTTCAGGTATGAAAGGTACGGATAGGGTTTATGTAATAAATTGGTCAGTGATTTATGAAGTTAATGCAGAGCCGGGGGCATTTGGCCTGGTCGCACATCAACCTGCGTCGTGCACAAAGAAAGTGGGCCGTAGGGGAATTTTTCCCATTGGGTTTCGCCCCTACCCGGTTTTGTATGGGTAAATCACTAATCACATGGTACTGATAAGTTTATTGATCAATAATTGTCATCCGATAATTTTCGACCCCACTCAATTTTTACATGCGAGGGGGTTGCCAATGTATATTCAGTCGAATTTGTTCGCATGTCAATTCTTAGTTTTCCGGCCCCCATTCGATTTGAATGCGGGGGGACCTAGTTGTACCTACACATTTTCAAACTCAGGGTGTCACGCTTTAATCTTAGGCATCATCCGATCTTACAGGCGGAGAGGCTGGTATATATATACATCTATATTCTATAACTTTAGGCATCACTCGATTTTATAGGCGGGGGGCTGATATAATGACTTAATGTATATAAGTTTAGCCTAGGCATCACTCGATTTCATAGGCGGGGGGCCTAGCATTTGTAAGCATCATCCGATCTATACAGGCGGAGAGGCTGGTATATATATACATCTATATTCTATAACTTTAGGCATCACTCGATTTTATAGGCGGGGGGCTGATATAATGACTTAATGTATATAAGTTTAGCCTAGGCATCACTCGATTTCATAGGCGGGGGGCCTAGCATTTGTAAGCATCATCCGATCTTACAGGCGGAGAGGCTGGTATATATATACATCTATATTCTATAACTTTAGGCATCACTCGATTTTATAGGCGGGGGGCTGATATAATGACTTAATGTATATAAGTTTAGCCTAGGCATCACTCGATTTCATAGGCGGGGGTCCTAGCATAACTTTAGGCATCACTCGATTTTATAGGCGGGGGGCTGATATAATGACTTAATGTATATAAGTTTAGCCTAGGCATCACTCGATTTCATAGGCGGGGGGCCTAGCATTGCATTTGTAAGCATTTTTTATGATTCAATATATCTGTGTTATTTTGTTATGACACACAGAAAATCAAAGTGTGCAAAATAAGCGTCCATCTCAAAATGTTAATAAAGCCACGACATAAACGCAAATTTGGTTGTTTGTTATTTTGTTAGCCGTGAATAAAACAAAATAGGGAATCATGGGAATGAAACAATTGGGGAAACGCTCTCGGGGTCTTTGCAATTCGACATGATGACATATTGAGGTTGGGACATTATTTATGGGCAGGGTGGCCCATTAGCAGGCCCCTAAACATGAAATCTTCTGAATAAAATCAGCATTTTGAGGTGAATATTGACTATAAAGAATCATCAGAAGAATTAGTTTGTACCAAGATCGGTAACTTTAATATGAACGAATAACAAAAATTTAATTTATTAATTCTCATAATAAATCGTGAAAACATAATCAAAGTCTAATGCCCTAAAATGACCTTTGACCTACACTTTGTGACCTGGAACTTGTGTCATATGCAGGCGCGGATCCAGGATTTTCCAATAGGGGGGGCCGGAAATTTGAAAATTGCGCAGACCGTTTTTTCAAGGTCATATTAGAAGCACCATACCGGTACAATTGTTAACATTTTCATCGGGGGGGGGGGGGGGGGGGGGGGGGGTTATAGCCTCTTGCCCGAAAATTTTCTGGTTTCACAATTCGCCTAGTGAGCGAAGTGAGCGAGCAACAATTTGAGCATAATATGTATTTTGTGAAAGTTTTATTTATCATCAAAATAAACGAGAAAAGATATCAAAAAATCATATTCGGGCAGCTCGCTGTCCAGCCCCACCCCCCCCCCCCCCCCATTACGCGCGAAGCGCGGAAGCTTTGACCTTTCATTAATTATTAGAGAAAGAAGACGATTTGTTGTACAATTCTGGACTCGTATTCCTTGTCTGAATTCAGTTTTCCCCCTCCCGCTCGAAGCGCGGAAGCTTTGACGTTTCATTAAATATTATTATTAGAGAAAGAAGACGATTCGTTGTAACATTCTCGACTCTTAATCCTTGTTTGAAGGCAGTTCCCCCCCCCCCCCCTCTCGCGCGAAGCGTGGAAGCTTTGACGTTTCATTAAATTATTAGAGAAAGAAGACGATTCGTGACTCTTAATCCTTGTTTGAATGCAGTTCCCCCCCCCCTCTCGCGCGAAGCGTGAAAGCTTTGACGTTTCATTAAATTATTAGAGAAAGAAGACGATTCGTTGTATACCATTGTCGACTGTTAATCCTTGTCTGAATTCAGTTTCCTCCCGCCCGCGCGAAGCGTGGAAGCTTTGCCCTTTCATTAATTATTAAAGAAAGAAGATTTGTTGTACCATTCTCGACTGTTATTACTTGACTGAATTCAGCCCCCCCCCCCTCCCGCGCGAAGCACGGAAGCTTTGACCTTCCATAGTTTAATGAAGCTATTAGTAAAAGAAGATGATTCGTTGTTCCATTCTCGACTCTTAATCCTTGTCTGAATTCAATTCCCCCCTCCTGCGCTTTGCGTGGAAGCTTAACGGTTCATTAAATTATTAGAGAAAGAAGATGATTCGTTGTTCCATTCTCGACTCTTAATCCTTGTCTGAATTCAATTCCCCCCTCCTGCGCTTTGCGTGGAAGCTTAACGGTTCATTAAATTATTAGAGAAAGAAGATGATTCGTTGTTCCGTTCTCGACTCTTAATCCTTGTCTGAATTGAGTTCCCGGGCCCCCCCCCCCCCACTCCCACTCCCGCGCGAAGCGCGGAAGCTTTGACGTTCCATTTAATTATAAGAGAAAGGAGATGATTCTTTGTACCATTCTCGACTCTTATTGCTTGTCTGAATTCAGTTTCCCCCTGCCCGCGCGTAGCGCGTAAGCTTTGACGTTTCATTAAATTATTAGAGAAAGAAGACGATTCGTGACTCTTAATCCTTGTTTGAATGCAGTTCCCCCCCTCTCGCGCGAAGCGTGGAAGCTTTGACGTTTCATTAAATTATTAGAGAAAGAAGATGATTCGTTTTACCATTCTCGACTCCCAATCCTTGTCTGAATTCAGTTGCCCGCCTCCCGAGCGATGCGCGGAAGTTTTGACATTTCGTTGTACTGTTCTCGACTTGTTAGAATTTTCAAAAATGTTTCTTTGTCTGCTCCTTTTTCGTCCTATGTCCTCTTACTGCCCCTACCGCCCCTAGCTACGCGCCTGCTTTAAAGGGAAAATGAAACAATCATGATTGTGATAGCACACAATTAGGTAAGTAGAAATGAAAGGGAAAAAAGATCTATTACACCAACCATGGATAAATCACGGCCGGGAGCGTCATAGTTTTGTGTTATCGGGCGAGGGCCGGGGCGTAGCGACCAAGCGAGATTTTGCAATGTTGAATGCTGAAATTATGCATTCTAGAAAATCCCTAAGCCCAATATGTACGTTCTTTCCGCTATATTTCTTTCTAGCTATATTTCTAAATTTCCTGGGAGACGTGTCCCCCTATCGGGCCCAGGATTGCCGCCCCTGTCCATGATTACTACCAACATGAGTTCAAGTACAAGCACAAGCGATTTGGTATGAGCTGAATCCAAATGAAGGGCAAAATAAGAGTTGTGAAGCGGCCCTACCGTTAATTTAAAATTTGACTGTTGAGTATATAACTTCTATTTAAAAGACATCCAAAATATTGTGCCCTTTTCAAATTTCTCACTAAAGAGTGATGACCGCAGGGGCTGTTCTTAACGTTTAACTTTGAATCCGCGGCTCGAGATTTTATGCGGTCGGTGTCACGGGCCAGAGTGACCGGGTGGCGTTCTGTGTCCTAAGACACAGAACGCCGAAAATTGGTTGGCGATACGCGTCCGTCTTCGGCGATATGTGTCTTGGGTCGGACGCATATCGCCGCGTATATCACGGCGAAATCAGTCCACTGGCGAAATGCGTCCTACAACTTAAAAATCGACTTAAAGTGTGCATATCTCCAGTCTCTCTCTCACACAAACCTTGGTCTTCCTCCAGCTTCATCTATCTTTTCATTCATCCCTCTCGGGCTCTCCCTTCTCTATTTTTAAGTCAGTATACCATTACTTTTCTCTCTTTCTTTTTATCTTCTCTCTCTCTCTCTCTCTCTCTCTCTCGTTCTCACTGCCGACTCTATTTTGTTCACCTTTTATCTTTCCTCTCGTATCAGTGCTCACATCTGTTTACCCCCACCACTTTTGCTTTTCCTTGTTCCACTCTCTATTTACCGACCCCCCCTTCCCCCCTCTCCCTCTCTCTTTCTCTTTCTCTCTTTCTCTCTCTTTCTCTCTCTCCCTTTACATGTATATTAATAATTATCTAGCGTGCATAATTTTCGCTTTTCTTAATGTTCCAGTATGCACGAATTCATTATTTATTATGTTCTATATAATATATTCATATTTAAAGTATCATACAATTATTTTGTGTAATGTTGTTTTCCATAGTATTGATTATCACTAATACTTCATGTATACTTGTGAAGAGTCTTGTGGAGACTGACTTCCCCTATAATGAAAAGGGTGGTAACCCAATAAACAAAACACTAAAAAGTAACCTCTTTTGGGAGTGTATTTTAAGTGATTTTAAAGTATGGTGCCTTTTGAACTAGATTTAAACGTTATCGACACGTGCCTTCATTTAAACAAAAAAGGTACTCCTGTTCACGTTTTCATCTAACCTAAACACCACCAATATATCACGCGACTGGAGTAACGTGATTCCACTTACCTCTGTAAATCACGTGTTTATGACCAAATAACCACTTGACCAAGCAACGAGTTTTTTGTCCGTTAACCGATGGTGGTGATAAATAAGTAATTCTGAGGTGTCTTACACACCTCTTTAAATGGTTTCAAAGTTACCATAACTTTCTTGGTTATGATCATGTAGCTAAAACTGATTACTCATCTAAGCTGTGAATCCGTGATATTTAGGTGTGACGAATTAGTAATTATTAGGTGTCTTAAAACACCTATTTAAATGGTAGTCAAAGTTGCCAGCAGTTCCGCGGTGATGATCTCGTGACTCAAACGGATTATTAATCTAAGCTGGGCATACGTGACTTAAAGGTGTCTTAAAACACCCTTTTAAATGGTTTCAAAGTTACCATAACTTTCTTGTGATGATCACGTAGCTAACACTGATTACTTATCTAAGCTGTGAATCCGTGATATTTAGGTGTGACAAATTAGTAATTATTAGGTGTCTTAAAACATCTATTTAAATGGTAATCAAACTTGCCACCAGTTCCGCGGTGATGATCTCGTGACTCAAACGGGTTATTAATATAAGCTGTGAATCCGTGATATTTAGGTATGAAAAATAAGTAATTATTAGGTGTCTTAAAACACCTATTTAAATGGTAGTCAAAGTTGCCAGCAGTTCCGCGGTGATGATCTCGTGACTCAAACGGATTATTAATCTAAAGCTGGGCATCGGTGATTTTTAGGTTTGAAAAACGAGTTATTTCGGGGTGTCTTGATGGTTTCACAGTTACCATTTAAGCTCCGTGGTGATAATCCCGTGACTGTTGGCATATTTCTATTTTCACCAGTTGATAACTGACTGTTGGCATCTATTCATTGCACCAGTTGATAACTGGTCTGTGTGCATATTTCCAGTTGAACCAGCTGACACCAATTAATTTGCATATTGAATATGGGGTGCGTGCAGATCTATGTTTTTTAAACAATTTATCTGAATTTACAGCATATTTCCTAATTACTGATGATTTAGTCATGTGCAATTCATTTAAAAAATACTACAAATATAAATTACAAGTTATTAGGACATTTCGCTACTTGGTATAAATTATATTTAATTAAACATGAATAAGGGAAACATTAACTATGAACTAAAATAATTATTAATTAATAAGTATATGAAATTTTTACGATTCATTAAATTATGTAAGTCTACTTATTACCAATGCCTTTACATTGGAAATACAGACGTACCAGTATTGGAGTGTTGTTGCCGTTCAACTGGTTGGAAGTTTTACCAAATGGTTCTAATGGCTCAGCTACACCAGTTGAATTATAACTGGCCTGGATCAACTGGATCATTTAGCCCATTTCAATTTCCGGGGTTACCAGTTGGCATTAACTGGTTCATCAACTGGACCAGTTGCAACTAGCTTTCTCTTCTGGATGTTTACACCCACCCACCAGCCCCCCCCCCCCCCCCCCCACCCCCTCTAATCCCAAACTGCTTCCGGCGCGCCTGGACGTAATTATGGAAGATCCAAAACACGATGTTCAGGATGAGAACGTCATTATTTTGGTTCATTTATTGTGAAACATTTGCGTAATTATTGGGTTGAACGCGGGTTACAGTAAAATATTTCATCTTCGACGTAAATTTCACGTGCATGAGGAACATGATTTATCTCAAGTCAGCCTCGTAATATTCACGTGAATTTCACGCAGACATTTTGACTAAAAGTATCACTAACGCTTCACGTGTTTCTGTGACGCGATAATTTCGTTTATGAAGATGTAATTTCATAACCAAACAAACACGGGAGTATTCGGTTTACAAACCATGGTCTCCACGGTAGGGATAATGAAGTTATTATAATGGTGATATTGCAGTGACAATTGCGTGATTTAGTGTACGTGTGTTTTAAGTGACCTAGTGCAATAAACGTATTAACACATTTACGTAAATGTCCGGTGTTTGAAGAACGTAACTCTCCTCAAGTCGATGTCTTGATATTAACGTGATTTTCACGTGATTTTGTTTATGGGAAGTTTCGGGGGGGGGGGGGGGGCTAATTGTCATCGGGGTGGTTGTCCTTCATGGTTCTCTTCACCTTTTATCTTTCCTCTCGTATACGGTACTCACCCCCCCCCCCCCCCCCCTCTCTCTCTCTCTCTCTCTCTCTCAATGAATATTTAAAAATAGAATACCAAATTTGCATGAATTATAATTCAGTAGAGTAGCAAATTTGTAGCGTTATTATTTAAACGCAAGTGATTATCCAGTAAAACTTTTGCGTTGAATGGACCTTCCGTGGCCTAGATGTTACGCCCCCCGCCCCCGGCCCGGCCAGGTCAAACTTGCTCTCAGAAAGCCCAGTCATTATATTATACTTCAAGTTAGATGATACAAATGTTTTGAAGACACGTAGCATGCACAAAAAGACAACACCCATATAGTGAAAACAACATGAAGACAACGCAAGATGCGGTCCTGTTCCTCTTTAGTTAACATTACCTCACGACCATCACTATTGCATTTATGTTTTCGAATATAATATATAATAGCTTAATCCCGTCGCTGCCTATTCGAAAATTGCCCGCCTTTCGTCTTAATGATCTTTTCTGGTTTAGGGAGAAAGTGTCAGGGTAAACCCCGCTGATCAAGTACTGCCTGACAGCATCCATGATGATCTGACACATGGTTAACATTCACTAGCTAGCTGCTTTGGCCCTGGCCTGGGCGCGTCTTATTTTTTCGTACCACGGCGAGCCCAGATTGAGCTCGCGAGGGAAACCTGCGCATGCGCATTCGCATAGGAAACCAGCGCATGCGCACGTGGAATCCGGTAGGGTGGTTAACTAATTATACAAATCAATCTGTCATCAACTCATCGTCAGCTCAATCGGCAAAGACAGCGTGTTACTAATAGAACTTTGGAGTTGACGTAATGGTTGGAATCTCAGTTTATTTAGTTGTTTTGCCTTTATAAATAGTGAGGCAAAGCAATATATAATAATAGTCCAATTGTTTGTGACCTCTTTGCAAGCTTTCGCAGCTTGTTATGTATGAAAATGAGTTCATACTGGAATCTGGGCTCGCCGTAGTACAAAAAAATAAGACGCGGCCTGGACGCGCATATTTTTTTTACACAACTGTTTGGCCATTTTTGCGAAAAAATTCCTAGAAGTGCTTAAGTCATCAACGCACACCGCTTACAATCAAGCAATATGGTACATGTGTATAAAGCACGTACACCCAGGGAATTGAAGATAATAGAAAAGGGAAAACAAAGAAATACATAAGGAGGGTGGAGAGGACCCGCCCCCCCCCCCCCCCCCACTCAGTGTTATTTAGGGTACGCATATCCGTGTTCCCTCCTTTTGAAAACACCCCCTAAGTCCGGTGTGTAAAGTCAATTTCGAGCCGGACTTTGGTGCGTGAAAAGTACCCCTTTACCGGACATTTTGGTAACACGCATGCGGTCATTCCGACCCCGGAGTGGGTGGGGGGGGGGGGGGGGGGGGGGGGAGAGGGAAAAACAGGGAAATCCATAAAGAAAGAGAAGAGGATAGATCAAAGGAAAAACAAAGAAATACACGACGACAGAAAAGAGGATAGATTTAAGCTAGCTGGCTGGCTCTCCAATCAATTAGGGCTTCTACAATCTTAATCAGGGGCGGCGATTTCTTTTCATGACCAGGGGGGAACGAACGAAATGCGAGGGACGAGGGAACATAGTGAGCAAGAGGGGCCAGTGGCGTAATGAGCAGAAACGTTGGGGTGTGTGTGTGGGTGTGGGGGGGGGGGGGGGCTCAAGTATTTACGATCAGGTAGAGCAAAGCGAGCGAAGCAAAAAGCTTAAATTGGCGTGGGGTCCAGGGGCAAAGCCCCGGCGGGAGTCAAGGGCGGAGCCCCATGAAGCTCAGGAGTTCTTTAGGCATTTAATTACGGTCAGATGAGCATTTTGATAAGCTTTATTTGTGATACTGGCAGGTCACTAATTTGGAGTGAGGCCTAGGGGGCGGCGCCCCCAGAATCTCAGGGTTTTAAGGCATCAAATTACGATCAGACGGATGAGCATCTAGGGGCCGCCTTAGGGCCCTCGGAAGGGTCCAGGGGGTAGAGCCCCGGGATTCCAGGGGAATATAATGCCATTTTAGCAACATTTGTAAATTGCTGGTATCAAATTAGAAATAAACCATGTTTGATTTTATTGGGGGGGGGGGGGGGTTACTGGTCCCCCCATCAGTACGCCAGTGAACGGGGAGGAAGGGACGGAAGTGACTACCCCCATAGAGCTATATGATAAGTCTTATTATATAGCTCTATGCTACCCCCTCACAGGTTTGTTGTATTACAAAATTATATTCTTTAGCAAAACTATAGTATAAAAATTACAAGCAATATACTTTTTTCACACTTCAATTTTACTTTGCCGGTATCTAGTGTGCATTCCGAAGGGTTGTAAATATATATTAGGTAAATGTTAGTAAGTAGGCAGGAAGGGACTTTTTAAAAGAGCAAGCTGAATATTCATTTTTGTACCACAGATCTTATTCTATAACTCTTAATCTTGTACACATACAATGTAAACTGTGTTTACGTGATACCAACAGAATACATATTTCTACAATATTTACTCGTACATTTTGAAGGATATTAGTAAACCTCCATTTTAGGCCACAGTCCATGGGCTAGTAGTAGTACCCATTTTTTTCACATATCGGTCCCTTTCTGAATTGCCCACGCCCTCACCCCCCCCCCCCCCCCCCTCCCCCAAGAAAAAATATTTTCAAATTGTTACATGTATGCACAATATATATTGATGTGTCAATCTTCATAATGATCATTGACCTCCTTTAAATTTATATATGGAAGACTTTAGAAGACAACTATTACAGTTCAACTATAGGGCATGCTTAAAGCATCTTCTAATCTGTCCTGACTAAAATGTAAAACGTTGTTCACATTTTGTATTCTTTGTTGAAAAACTTGCTTGCTGGCAAAAGTGTATGCATGTTTAAATTTTTGTTTACATGTCTAGTCCGGTTAATAATAGCACGTAATGATGTTATTATTCGACACGTTATTCACATTATCCTATCGATAAGCGTAACGATTTGTTTTAGTATCATATAACAAATATAACAAGTGACAAGTATGGTATTCCTGAAAAATACATTACTATATATATTTATCGTTATGGAAAATGTTGTATAATATACAACAATGGGCAAATATTATTGTTTCCAGACCGATGATTTAAGTGAGAAGAACTTCATTTAATATTGAAGCTGTTGCCGTTTGTATATACATGAACTTGAAATAATAAGTAGCTTTGAAAGTGTCGCAATATATCATGTGTGAGTGAGCTTGAAGTTTAATGGTGTAGATTTGTTTGAGAGTATAATATAGTCTTTACTGAGATATATCTCCAATCAAATCAAATTTAGTGATGTTATCGAACAACTTAAACAATATCAATCTTCTATTCTCCTAAATAAATCTAAGAAACTTGAAAATTGCATTACAATGTAAATTCATCGTTAGTGAAAATGTTATACAATATACAACAATGGGCAAATATTCGTTTCCAGACCAATGATTTAAGTGAGAAGAAGTTGCATTAAACTGTTGCCGTTTGTATATACATGAACTTGAAATAATAAGTAGCTTTGAAAGTGTCGCAATATATCATGTGTGAGTGAGCTTGAAGTTTAATGGTGTAGATTTGTTTGAGAGTATAATATAGCCTTTACTGAGATATATCTCCAATCAAATCGAATAGAGTGATGTTATCAAACAACTTAACAATATCAATCTTCTATTCTCCTAAATAAACCTGGGAAACGTGAAAATTGCATTACAATGTAAATTCATCGTTAGTGAAAATGTAATACAATATGCAACAATGGGCAAATAATTGTTTCCAGACCAATGATTTAAGTGAGAAGAACTTACATTTTATATTGAAACTGTTGCCGTTTGTATATACATGAACTTGAAATAATAAGTAGCCTTGAAAGTGTCGCAATATATCATGTGTGAGTGAGCTTGGATGTGTAGATTAGTTTGAGACTATATTGCCTTTACTGCTTGGGGTCCAGGGGAAAAGCCCCAAAGGGGGTCATGGGTGGACCCCCTGAAGCTCAGGGGTTTTAGGCGTTTAACTACGGTAAGATAAGCATATTTTGATACCTTATTTGTGACACTGTCAGGTCGCTAATTGACGTGGGGTCAAGGGGCCCCCTAAAGCTCAGGGGTTTTACGCATTAAATTACGGTCAAATGAGCATATAGGAGCCCTCCTTATGGCCCTTAGTGGGGTCCAAGGGCAGAGCCCCTGGAAGCTCGGGGGTTTTAGGCATTTAATTACGGTCAGATAAGCATCCAGGGACCCGCCTTAGGGTCCATTGTAGGACCCAAGGGGTGGATCCCCCGCAAGCTCAGGGATTTTAGGTATTTAATTACGGTCAGACGAGCATATATTGCGACACTTTTTCAAAAAACTGAGGGGGCGGGGGGGGGGGGGGGGGGGGGCTCGAGCCCCCCGACCCGCGGGCCTTGACACGTAGGCTTCTAAATAAGCATATTTTTGGCTGACTGTAAATTTGGGAATTTTCCATAAACGAATACAACAGTATAATTTACAAAAAAGTGAGAAATACGTTTGAATCTTCTTTTTTTTTTGGGGGGGGGGGGGGGCAACTGCCCCAAGCCCCCATCAGTACGCCAGTGAGAGGGACGAGGGAGCATTGTGAATGAGAGGGGCGAAGGTGACGGCAATGACTACCCCCTCACAGGTTTTTGAAGTTTTGTTGTATTAAAAAATTACTTTCCTTAGCAAAACTATATTATAAAACCAAGCAATATACCTCTTTTAATTTGCTGGTACTAGTGGGCAGTCCGAAGGGTTGTAAATATCAGTTTAGGAGGTAAATTTTAGTATCAGTAGGAAGCTTGGGCATGGATGGGATTTCTATTTCCCACTCTAGACCTCTGTCATATACATGTATATTGATATCGCTATGGGAGTTGAAATGGCAAATATCAGCCTGGTGGCGGTTATTTTACCTGACTGCTAAGAAAGCATAAATGCTTGTTTTGTTAGTAAGCAACCAGACGGCCGGCGGCTTTAGGTCCTCTCCGAGGGGCCTGGTAATGAGGATTAATGCCTTCCAAAAGGGCACTAGCGCCTTGACTTGGTTTCGAACCCGGGTCACCGGATTACAAGACCACTGCTCTACCGATGTTAAATTATCAGCCTGGCAAATATATACACTTAATATGTTGTATTACTCCTTACTGAAAAGAGCAAGCGGAATATTCATTTTTGTAGCACACTAGCACTGATCTATTTCTATAACTCTTAATCTTGTAAATATACAGTGTAAACTGTGCTTACGTGATACCAATGGAATATAGATTTTCTACAATATTTACTTGTATGTTTTGAAGGATATTATGCAAGGGATGCTATAGCGAAAGAGCGAGAATATTTTTTTGCATTTTTATTAGTCTAAACGCTGTACTCTTGGGCCCTCCAGAGCTTATAAGTGTGTTGCAGTCTTTAGTCAGTATTTGCTATTCATTTTTTTGCACTTTTTCGGATTTCCGGGGGGACGTGTCCCCCGTCCCCCTGGGATCGCCGCCCCTGCCTACAATTAATGTGGCTAATCACAGCTGCTGCTAGCTTCACGCCCGAGTATGTACAGCTCCAGCAATCCAAAAATACCGAGAAGAGTAATGTTAGAGTCTGTCTCCAGTCATTCGCACAGTATACTTGACTGAACTGGCTCAAAGGTAATACAAAGTTTTGGTATGGGATCATGAATTTGGTTCAAATGAACATATTGGAAGCATATGCGATCCTACAATATTCAGTGATCGTTGTCGTGGCTGAAATCGAGTCTAAAGTGATGAAATTGTAAAAAAATAAACTCTTAATGTTGTATAGCGCCCTCTCAAGGTCAAGATATTAATTTAGCTATAAAACAATGTTATTTGACTAAAATCGGCCGATTTGCTATTACCGTTTGGAATATATATATATCACAACTGCATATTCTGAGATTTTCATGGTTGCAGCTACCATCGTATGGCCGAAGGCGCTATTTGAAATTTATCAAAATTTACCGGGAGCACCGGTAAATTGTTATATCCACTTTTTCTCGAAAGCAGAAGTGCTTTAGGGGCTAAATTTTGTAGAGCTTATAATACATCCGTAGGGGCATCCAAATATATCAAAATTGTAAAGAATCACTATCGAGCCAATTTTCAAAATTTACCAAAACTTTGTAATACCTTTAATTTAACAGTTGTGTACAAAAAATATGCGCGGCCTGGACGTACATACGTACGTACATTTCCGCGCGCCCAGTCTAAGAATTCAGACTCGTATTCCGAATATACATGTAGACATGTTAAACGATTTAAATTAATGGCTGTGCAGTGAATAATTGCCCCGAGGATGATTAGAAATATATTGACATTTAAGTTATACTGACATTAAACTTAATTATTGAAAATATATCGCCATTTTGTTTTAATGTAGAGATTTCGTTTGATATAGTTGCAAAATATGAGTTATTTGCAATCGATTGCAACTCAACATTTTTTGCAACGCCCCATTATAAAAACATAACACTTCAAACATAAAAACAACTAAATAATACGCCAAACTTTTTGTTTTAAGGTTTTTCTGAAAATAAACGTTAACAAATCGAGTGGACACTTTTCGCCAATCGCAGACTCATAATTATCGCCGATCTAGGAGACGCATATCGCCGGTGGAATGCGGCGAGACGCGTCTCTAAGACGCATATCGCCTGGCCACTCAGTGTTAAGGCCCGGTCTCACCGCCAGAACTTTGCTGGAGCGTTCCTGGAGCGGTGAAAAAAATTCATCACCGCTCGTAACCGTTCACCACCGTTTAACAGAAGTTGGCCCCCGTTAACCCTAATAAGGCCGGGGGGGGGGCCATTATGGCCCCCCCTCCACGATTTTTCTGATTGTTCGAGAACGCATATGGATGGCGCCTCGCCGCTCGCTGACTTTTTTCTTTAGAGTCTTGCGCATCTTTAAAAAAAAAAAAAAAAAAATCGGACCTATAGTTACAAGGTCACGTGACCTTTTGTCTTTGCATGTCAGCCCGAAAATCGCTCATTTTTGTGATTTGTGTACAAAACATATGGAAATGTCATTTTTCCTAAAAATAGATCAAACATTGGTTATTGGGTCTTGTTTAAAGTTTAGGTGGTTGTTTTGGGAGTCAAAATAGTTGAATTGTAGGAAGAAATGAAAAAAGAAAAAAAACAATAACATAAATAAGTTAAAAAAACAATGAAATACATAAGAAATTATCAAAACAAGAGATAACATAAGGAATAAGCTGGCTCTTCCAAATTTTTTTGTCGTATTATTGTTCTAAATGGTCTAATGAATATATGTAGTGAAAAAGAATGCTTAAATATGAATAATATAGGATTTATGGGTAAAAATGTGATTTTATGACGTTATTTGCATAAATTACCATAAATATGCAAATGAGGGATTTTTTTCAAAAAATTGAAATTATCATATTGTTCTATACACTTCACTTGACATGCGTGCAAATTTTCGCGGAGATCGGCCGTTTCACGGCCGAGATGTTAGGGGGGGGGGGCCATAATGGCCCCCCCCCCCCCGGCCGTAGTAAGACTTCAAATAGCCCGGCCTTATTAGGGTTAAGGCAACGCCGTATACGCTCGGCCACCGCTGATGGTCCCTCCTACCGCTCCGAAAGTTTTGAGCTGCACAAAATATTGCGAGCGGTGAGGAGCGGGCAATTTTCCGCTCCGGCAAAGTTCACCACCGCTCCAACAACGCCCAGTCAAAGTTTGGCACCACTAGACGCAAGATCGTGGACACTTTGGTCCGCTAGGCCAACGCAGAAATCTTGAACGCTGGACCACCGCTGCTTCGCCAGCTTTGCCCGGGCGGTGATTAAACGTTGCACAAACTTTGGTGGAGCGGTTGTAAGCGTTTTACGAGCGGACACGGGATTGCTGGAACGGTGTCGGGCGTTGAAGCAGCGATCCATTGCGGTGATGAACTTTGGTTTGGCGTTGGTATGGAGGTGTCGGAGCGGGACCAACGCTCGCTACCGCTCGCTACCGTTAGACCAACGCTAAAGCAACGCCGGCTTCAGCGGTGCACCGCTATAAGGCAACGCCCGTGTTTTCGATTTGTTTCCCATTTTGTGCGCGGTTACGAGCGTTGTCGAAATTCGGCCCCCTCTCCCTACCGTTCAAGGAACGCTCCAGCAAAGTTCTGGCGGTGAGACCGCGCCTTTATCTAAGGTACGCACATGTATATGTCCCCTCTCTTTGAAAGCACCCCTCTATCTCCGGTGTGTAAAGTCAGTACGGGCCGGATTTTTGTGTATTACGGGCCGGACTTTGTTGCGTGAAAAGTACCTCTTTATCGGAAATTTTGGAAAACAAATTCGGTCCCTCCGGGAGGGAGGGGGGGGGGGGGGCTTTGTTTTTTATCTTTTCTCTTCTTTTTTCCTTTCTCTTCTCCTTTCTTTTCTCTTCTCCTTTTTTTTCCTCCTCTTCTCCTTTCTCTTTTTCTCTTTTTTTCTTCCTCTTTTTTGTTCTTCCTTTTTTTTTGCGCCGCCAATAGGGGGGGGGGGGCCGCGGCCGTTTCGGCCCCCCCCCCTGGATCCGCCACTGCATGTAGTAGTGGGAAAAATCAGAAAGCATGTGGGGACAAGGCACAACCCTTGTCTGTAATCCTTGGAATGTACTATTAGCACCGAGTCTGTATGTCACATTTTGTAGTTTTGTAATGGTACATGTATGTTCGAAATTCAAAACTGAGCTCGAAGGTTTAGTGGTATTCAAACACTAATTTATGAGGTACAATTTTACATGTACATGAAGAAACACTATATTATATTTTTAGTTATACTCTTGATATTTATGTGCTAGAAGATGTTTCAGAAATGTTCAAACGTTAATTTCTGGTCATCAAAAAAAAATATATATATTAATTATCGTCCAATAACAATTTTCCTTCACTCTTTATATTTCCTGATCACAGCAAGACATTGCTCTCTTAGGAAGCAAGGTGACGGCTCTAGAAGGCGACCTGTCTAAGAACCACATGGTGATCCGTCAGCTCAGGGATGCAATCCGTTCCTTAGCCAAGGGTCAGGTACCATCCAACCTAGATGCCCTCGTCAAACCCATCGATTCGGCCCACCATGTCCAGAAACAGGAAGGCTGGTTTGGGTTGGGCAAGAAAAAGGGTCCTGGACCACGACTGCCCATAGGTGAGGATCCTGCAGAAGGCGTGGCTAATCACAAGGACCAGTTCGTTGTGGCAGAGGGTCAGGTCCATGTGGAGCCAGGGGAGTGTAAATTTGCTAATACGCCCTCTGGAAATACCACAGATGTACAGGTAAAGTTTTTTCCGTTTGTTTTGTATGTTTGTTTTTCTTTAAACGGAAGATAGGGGATCGATGATATTGATATTGATTTAAAGTGATACAATACGGTGCAGCTGATTGTATGGATTTATGATTTTAATCATTTTGCTTGTACAGGTGTATGTACACAATCTACAAATTTACTTCTTATACTGTAAAGAGTAATATCATTTCTCAGTTATTTCTAATGAAGGGTCGGGTTTGAGCTTGACTAGCTTTTGTACCAACCCAACCAATGTTTTCTCCTTCATATGCAAATATAAATGTATGTAAATGTATTTTACTCGATTGCATTTTGTTTTTTGTTTTTTGTTTTGTTATTCTTCTCCTGGTTTGGTGATTGTAGTAATTCCGTATAATTGTGATATGATAGGTGAATTAAAAGGGAAAAAAAAGAAAAAAACAACAGAACAGAACAGTCCAAAAGCAAAAAAGGAGCATAGCGTAATTTTCAACTTAGTCACTTGACCCCCTGCCTTTTACCATACAAGTCATGTAAACCAACTCCCGTGTTTAATACTATTTTCATTTCTTTTGTGTATAGATGATGCAAGTTTATGAGAAGCTTCGTTTTGACAATGCGAATGGTGGCGTGTGGAAGCAAGGCTTTGACATCAGCTATGACCATAATAAATGGAACGAGGATCCTCTCAAGATCTTCGTTGTTCCACATTCTCATAATGATCCAGGTACGATGTAATTGGTCTACAGAATGTCCTGAATTTGAAGAATCATCAAGGATTCTATCATCTGAATGTAATGAAGTGGATGTATATGCCTTCTTTGCTAATTAGCATTTGGCAAGGGCATTTGGCACAAAGGAAAACAATTCAGTTTTATTCTGTGTTTTTTCTTTATCAAAGTTCAATTTCATTTTCCGCATAACATTGGAAATATAACATTGACAAGGCATGAACCATCATCCACTTACAAATAAAAATTAAAATATTTACTGCTCAAATGTATTAATGTAGAATGTATTGAAGTTATAAGCCTCCATTTTCTGATTCCATTGATGAATAAGCAAGAATTGTGTGCTTTGGGAACCTCGGTTTCAATTATAATTTTAAAATGTTTCATTATCATTTCATTTTTTTGGTAAATGTGAAAGCATACTGTAAATTTGTTTTAATATATTAAATATTTAAATCAATTTATCTGCAGAAGATAGGTTAGGGTATTCCTAAAAAGTTTGTGAACTGAATATAAATATCTCGAATTTATTTATTTTTCCAGGTTGGCTCAAGACTTTTACCCAGTATTTTAGGGACCAGACCTCAAGAATCTTAGATACTATGGTGAAGAAGATGGAAGAGCATCCGAAGATGACATTCATCTGGGCGGAGATCTCGTATCTCTCCATGTGGTGGGAAAAGGCTGATAATAACAAGAGACAAATTGTGAAAAAGTAAGTGGATACACTTTTTACAATCATCATTGTTTTCTTTATCGTTATTGTCTTCAGCATCATCATCATCATCCTTCTTCTACTCAATGTAATAAGTAACACCACCATCACTATGGTTAATAGAATAACTATCATCATGATCTATGTAGCAACAGCATCTTCATTATCATCATCATCAGATATATCAAGTACACCATATACCTCATTATTTCTTCAAAGTCATTACCATCAATATAATTATTATCATCATAAAAACAACGACAACACCGTTATCATCAGTAATGCTACATGTACTAACAATACCATTATCAATATCTCATGAAAATAATAGATGTCATTATCACAGTCATCATCAAGAACAGCACCATTATCATCACCATCATCATCATCATCATCATCAACAACATCGTCGTCGTCATTAGCATCATAATCAACAAATTGAAGCCCCAGCTAATATATTGCATTTTCTTTATAATGGAAAATAAATAAATTTGTAATTGTCCTTATAGGTTAGTACAGAGTGGGCGGCTTGAGATTGTGACAGGAGGGTGGGTGATGAACGATGAGGCAAACACTAACTACTTTGCTATGGTGGATCAGATGATAGAAGGCCATGAATGGCTGGATGCATTCTTGCCAGGTAAGCATGCTAATTACTACAATGGTTACAACGGACTTAAAGTAAAGCGTTCGATAGGATAGACCACTATATAGCTGTCCTCAAACTGCTCCAGATGAACGTCCGTCCGAGTGCTGTAGCATGGATAGCGAACTTTCTCACCAAACGACAACAGAGCGTGAAATATCGAACGACGCTCTCTGATTGGCTGGACGTTTCTGCAGGGGCTCCACAAGTGACTAGACTCGGACCTATTATTTTCCTGGCAATCATCAACGAGGCATGCCGGGAGTCACCGTCGTCTTACTGGAAATATAATGTGGATGACCTAACAGTGCTAGAATGCAGGAAATCCCCATCGCCACCTAACCCTGCTGGAAAGAACATACTAATCCACGCTCATTCACAATGTGAATCACAGTGTGCGCCACAATGTTAAATTGGGGCGTTTTCACATTGTGGTCGCGTCGTTTCATAGTGTGAATAACCAAAGATTCGCATTGTGGCCACTCTGTGAACCACACTGTGAATTTGTAGTTCTCCACACTGTGAACCACACTGTGAAACGACGCGACCACAATCATATGTGAAAACGTCCCAATTTAACAGTGTGAACACTCACACCGTGAAACAGCCACCACGCTGTGAAACACCCACCACACTGTGAGACACCCACCACACTGTGAAAATTGTCACTGTGAGGACTTCCACATTGTGAAATGGCCACACTGTGAACCACACTCCCATTCACACACATTCACAGTGTGAATCACAGTGTGTGCCACAATGTTAAATGCAATTCGGCTCTCGGGCCGCGAATGTTTTTTAATGAAATAAACCATTTTAAATAAATCAATAAATTTACAACAAATACTTTAAAAAATAAATAAATCAGTGTCAGTTAATCCATCAGAACATGATAGTATTCCTTTGCTGTTTTACACAGTGAAAATACAGTTCTTTATGATTATGTTTTCGGGTTGTCCGTCCGTCCGTCTTTACGTCCCGTTCTCGTGATCGCGTTATCTCAAGAATCGATTGATGGATTCCTGCCAAACGTAAGTCATGTATGTACATCTTGCAGAGCCAATGAACTATTTAGATTTTTTGGGGTCACGAGGTCAAAGGTTAAAGGTCACAGGGCTCATTATGTATGCCAAACTTGGGTCATGATGTATCTTGCAGATCAAATGAACTGAACAGATTTCGGGGTCATGAGATCAATGGTCATGGGGTCTTTATGTATCCAAAATAGCTTGTGAACGCATTTTCAAACTCAAGACATGTATGTATCTTGCAGAGCCAATTAATTGATTAGATTTTAGGGTCGTGAATTCAAAGATCAAAGGGTCATAGTACATTTATATTTAAAAAAATTGTAAATATGATACCCTGAAAACCTGTTAATGGATTACAATCAAACTTGAATTTTTATAATTGCTTCTCTTTTGGTCTGTGAAATCGCTCTATGGCGGAGGCATCATTTTCGACTGCGCGCAGTCGAATTGATTTGGGTAATTTGCTATTCTGTCGGTATACAAAAGAGGCATATCCCTTGGAATACTACTATGCACTATGTTCCTTACACATAGAGGGATGGAAGAGAGGGAGGGAAAGAGGGAGTATCTTGCTTGGATATCGTGTTCTCCTAATTGAAATGAGAATTTAGACAACTTAAGCGGCGTTCAGACTCAACATGGTAAATTGCAGCGTTTTTTCCGTACTAGACATTATAAAGTGTAATACATTTCAATTTTCTTTATCTTATAACACAAAAATTAAGTGAATACAGTTATAGGACCTTTGTTAAAAATGGCCGGATAGCGATTCTTTGAAATGTTGATATATTTGGATGCCCCTGAGGATTTATTATAAGCACTAGAAAATTTAGCCCCTAAATTTCAAACAGCTTAAACGGCCATCCAATGGTAGCTGCGACCATGAAAATCTCAGAATATGCAGTTGTGATATATAATTTCCAAACGGGAATACCAAATCGGTCGATTTCAGTCAAGACACGTTTTAAGCTAAATTTACATCTTGACCTTGAGAGGGAGCTATACAACATAAAGACTTTGTTTTTTTACAATTTCATCGCTTTAATTAGACTCGATTTCAACCGCGACAATGATCACTGTATATCGAAGGATCGTATACGCTTCCAATATGTTCATTTGAACCAAATTCATGACCCCATACCAATATGTTGTATTACCTTTAAAAGAAACAGCGGTTTACCACTTAATCTAAACGAGCCTTTAGTTGTCTGCTCCTTTGTATGATCAGCGAAATGTGTAGACTTCCATCAATAACATATATGGCTCAGGTGATGTCTGCCATAAGTGGCCATAACCTAAAATGAAAACTTCCAAGAAATTGTGCTTACTTTTTCAGGAGTGAAGCTCAAGAATGGCTGGGCGATCGATCCCTTTGGTATGTCTCCCACCATGGCTTATGTTCTACAGAGGATGGGCTTGAAAGCCATGGTTATCCACAGGGTTCATTATGAAATCAAGAAGTATTTCTCCCAGCAGAAGACGTTGGAATTCATGTGGAGGCAAAACTGGGGTGAGTTCAAAATCTATTCATACAGCTATTTTTTGTTTTGTGTGAATATGGTTCTGCTATTATTATAACACATCGGATACATATACCACTGTTGATAAGTTATAGTAAAGTTTGTGTTATAAAAGCAAATGTGACTGTGAGCATGAGTAATCATAGAAACTTTAAGGAAAAAACTTTTCATTGACTTTTACAAATGGATCATTCTATTGTAAACTGTGACGGTGAAATGTGAAATTTAACAACAATGGCATGACCTCACCATTTGTTTTGTATATGAATAACTGCTGTAATTTTATGTTAGATACAAGTTGTGAATAGGAGGGTAGCTAATTGGTCTTTACATATTACATTGCGTTTGTTAAACTTTAACACTTTTCTGTTTACTCATTCAATAATCTGTCTGATGATGATCAGATTTACTTTTATCAAAGTATATTTTCTAAATGAATTTTCAAATTGTGTTGAGAAACAAAAACTGTTTATGTTTGTCTACAGACCATGGGACAAGCACAGATATGTTCTGTCACATGTTGCCCTTCTCTCACTATGATATATCTCATACCTGTGGACCAGACCCTAAGGTCTGTTGTCAGTTTGACTTCATGGGACATCCGGGAGGGCAGGCCAACTGCCCTTGGAAAATTGCTCTCGTACCTATCACTAATGCTAACGTGGCTAACAAGTGAGTATAGTCAAACCTTAGTGTAAGATGAGTATGTTGTTAGGGTTTGGAAATTGTGGCATGTTAAGATTTGCGTTTTACTAGCTCCAACCTGCTCTAGGTATGTGGCCATTTGATATACCATTATGTTACCAAGCATTGGGTAGTTCTGAACATTATTTGACATTATCAGTTCATGTATTTCATATCATTGTTTTCCTCAAAGAGATCATTATATCCTTCTTTAGACGAAACCTTTGTTGTAGACTACCTGTATGGAGACTGCTTTTCCTGATTCCCATGAACAGTTTTTTTTTTAATCCTAAATGGACTAATTTTCAACACCTATTGTAATCACTCCTCTATGGAAATATGTGTACAGTATAAACACTATCTAAAGTTGTTGAATTTGATCACAGCAGGCACTGGAGCTGAAAGTTGAAGTAACATCCCCCCTCCCCCCTGAACAAAAATGATGTTGTGGTGATGTGTTCATAAGGTGATTTTATCATTTGACCAGCCAATGAGCTATGCTACATGTATAGAAATGTTGAGTGTGAGTGATTTACCGGCTGGTAATTATAAAATCAGTAAAGTGATTGAATTCTATAGTGTATCCGAGGGGCCTCCAAGCAGACATAGAGACATGAATCCACCCTGTGTTATGATTTATAAAACATCAAATGTAATTGAGTTCTCTTGTGTTTATCTGCCTTCCAGGGCTGAAATTCTTTTGGACCAGTACAGAAAGAAGTCCGAGCTGTACAAGAGCAATGTTCTCTTGGTCCAGCTGGGAGATGATTTTAGGTACGAGAAACCGGAAGAATGGGACAACCAGTATAATAACTACATGAAGCTCTTTGAGTACATGAACAAGAGAACCGACTGGCACGTACAGGTAAGATTGGTAGAGTTCAATGAGATTTTGAATAGTAAGATGAGCATTGTTCTAGGTGCATTGTTCATCGGTTGCTGTGATAATTTTTTCATACTGTTCCTCTCATGGTACATGTACTGCAAACCATCTGAGAGAAGTATGTATGCTTCAGGTACTTACTGTTTTATTGCTATGTATGTACAGCGAAACCTGTCTGTCAAGACCACCCAAGGGAGACAAGAAAAGTGGTCTTTATAGGCAGGTGTTCTTTATGTACAGTTTCCTTTGGTACATATTGCAATGAGAAACCATTTTAAAAGGAAACAAAAAATGTAGTCTTTGTAGACAGATGGTCGCTAAATCAGGTTCGACTGTACTAATTGTATTGCTAAATTAGGTGTTTAGAGTGATAAACTGTCTCATAATTCAAACAGTCGCTTTCCGGTGGTTCAAGAGCTATCTTTCGGATAGAAACAAGTATGTTTTTAAAATGACACTCCTCAGATCTTCGTAATATAAATTGTGGTGTTCCACAAGGTAGCATATTTGGCCTACTCTTATTTATTCTATATATTAATGACTTTTATTGATCATCTGATATTTTGTCTTTCATACTTTTTGCTGATGACACAAATTATTAGATTAGTTGAAATAATTAATATTAAAATGTGTAATATTTTATTGTGGATTAGAGCGAACAAATTATCTTTGAATCTCCAGAAAACAAAGTATATGTTATTTAGTAAATCTATAAATTCATTGCCAGCAAACATAGTTTTCGAAAATACCCCATTGGAGTGTGTTTCATTAATACATTTTTTGGTGCTTTATAGTTCAATCTGTGATACTCCCATACTTAAACTATTGTCTCTTAGTTTGGGGTAATTCACATCAAACATCATTAGATAGAGTGTTGTTATTACAAAAGTAGATAATTCTTATTATTTGTAATTCCCCCTTTCGCTCCCGTACAGACTCTTTATTTTTTTTAAATAAGATACTAGAGGTAAAAGACTTATATTTTTTCCAACTAGGTAAATTTATGTATAATTATAAAGAATAATATGTTGCCGTGTGTTTTTCAAAAAATGTTTTTACAAAATAGCTCAGTTCATAATTACCCAACAAGACATTCGGAAAATGTTCATTTACCTCTCTTTAGCCCCCAAAAAACATTTATATATGAAGGTCCAAAGTTTTGGAATTCTTTAAGTGATGAAAAAAATACATTTAAGAAAAAAAATTGAAATCGTTTTTATTACAATCATGTAAACCTCATTGAAGTATATGTCGTTGTTGTTGTTTTTGTTGAATATAAAATCATTCTGTACTCGCTGAATTAGAATGTAATTTGATATATTATATTGTACCTGCTCATGCTTATCTCCTTTCTAATGCGCATTTCTCTTTCCTCATCTTCTTCTCAACCCCACATGCAGCTCATCATATTGTATTATTTTCTGTAACCCCGATCTCTCACTTCTTTTGGGGCATTGTCTACTCTTTGTATTATGAATGTGTTCTTCTATCTTTGTCATGTAAAGCATTGTCGTGTCCCGTTCTTGTCTCTGTTGGGATCCCCCTTCCCCCTATTTTGTAGTTCCTTTTGTAGTTACGGACTTGTTAATTAATTACTCATTATTCCTAAGTAGTATTTGAGGTGTTCACACTTGTACAAGCATTGCTTTTTAGTGGACCCCTCTGTTTCCAACATGTATTTCTACATTTGTTGTTATTAATGCTTATAATTGGTTTGTAATGTTTTGTTGGAAACATGAATAAATTGAATTGAATTGAATGGAATTATAGGACTTACGGAAACTTGGTTATCCAGTGAATCAAACCTACCATTTACATTACATGGTTATGATCTTGTTGTCAATAATAGAAAAAAAAAGACCCGGCTGAGATGTTGCATTTTTCGTTTCACACAAGTATGACTATTCATAATGAAATTAATGCAATGAATGAAACACTGGAGTCTCTTTTTATCTAAATCAATGTTCCGGATACTAAACTATAATCATGGGCATTGTGTGTAGACCTCCAAGTTCTAATTCAAATTGTTTCCTAGAGTACCTTTACTAAAGAATCCGCTTTTTTGTTTTAAAAAAAACCTTTTCGTAATGGGAGATTTTAATATTGTTATTTTAAAGCATAATAACAACTGTATCCCATGAATTTCTTGAAATATTTTTGACTGCCTCGTTCTTGCCTTCGTTATAGAAACCCACTTGTATGGCAAATCATTCCGCCACCCTTAGTGTAATTTTGTGCAATACTCTTCCAACCCAAGACTCTTCTGTAATTCTATCCGATATAACGGATCATTTTCCTATTTTGTCACATTTTACCCTTGAGCACTCATGAAATAATCTTCACAAACCATCAAGACCTAACCATGAAAACATTGTCAGTGTTGGCGCTTCTTTAGAGTCTGCTGACTGGTCGTGTGTTTACGATACTTATGACGTAAATTTATCTTTTAATAATTTCTTTAACATATTTCATAATCAATTAGATATTCACATTCCTAAAGTTAAAGACAAAGGAACTACCTACACAAAAATTCACCGATACTTCTATTGATTTCTAAGTTACTTTTACGTTAAATTAACAGACAAAATAACTTATATTATAATGTAAAATGAAAGGCACTGCACAAGCAAAGGCTAGAGACACCAGTTATAAAGATGTTTTAACAAGAACAATACGATTAGCAAAACAAAAATTGACGAACCAGCTTAACTTTATATAAGAACGATATTCAAAACACATGGATTTTTTTTTAAAGCAATGAACTTATCCATAAGCAATGAACTTATCCAAGAACCAATCAGATATAACTAAAATTAAAGTGTAATGATGATATTGTCGAAGATCCTGAAAATATAGCCTATACTTTCAACGAATTGTTTTCCTCTATTGGGGTAAACTTAGCTGAAGTTACTTCCTTATTCAGCCAAACATTTCTCTGACTGCCAGGGCACACCTTACCCCAATACTGTTTATCTCCCTCCTATAATTAAAAAAGATATCATCGAAATTGTATCTTATTTGAATAACAAAAAGGGTCCCGGCTATAGTGATATTAGTAATGTTATTCTAAAAGGTGTAATATCTTTAATTGTTAATCCTTTAGTACACATTCCTTACCCTATCGTTACTCAATGGACAAGTCCCAGATAACATGAAAATCGCAAAGGACATACGCCCAGGCGCGTACGCAGGGCGGGGGGGGGGGGGGGGTTGGCGGTCGAACCCCCTCCCCTCAATTTGTTTATGTGTGTGTTTTGGAAGAACCCCCCTCAAATGTTTTTTTTTTTTTTTTAAATTGTTCTAAAGGGTGACCAAAAAAAGGTGACCTTAAACCCCCCCCCCCCCTAACTGAACGAAATATCGGTCGACCAAATTTTCTAGTTTTCGGGACCAAAACAAAAAATGGAATTGAATGGAATTTTCTAAGTGAAGGTATTAAAAATAGTCCATCCCTAAATTCTTTCAAGAAGAAACTAAAAATATGTTTGCTCAAATCTTATACTTATATACTTATAATAATCTAATAACAGTTGGTAATCATCTTAATTTTTTTATATAGGTCTTCATCATCTGCTCGATTAATTTAATATTTATTTGGTCTTATGATCTTACCTTCCCAGAATCAGCAATATAACTACTTCTTCTTCGGTCATGATTTGTCCTGCTCCTTCCTTTTTCCTTCTTCCCCCTTTTCTTTCTTCTTTTATCTGTTTTCCTTTTGCCTGTCGTTTCGTGGTTGTTTTGTAATATCGTCTTGCATTTTCCAAGTCTTCGTAGGTACAATTTGAAACGAATTTATTTTTTCTGAGGGATCCACAAACTACCGTATGACAAGCACCCCTTTTTAGTGGACCCCCCCCCCCCCCCATTTCCTCAGAAATTAAGAATTTCTTATAATAATTTTATTAAGTGTAAAGTGTATTTGTATAGATACCAAATAAAATGAATATGTACATACATTTTGTTTTCATACTTTCTATACTAATATCTGTAATACCTTTTTGGTTATCTTTCTGTTGAAAATGAAATAAATACGAATTGAATTGAATCTCATCTCGAAAATTTCCAAATTATCTCGGTCAGTTTTCCTTAGAGTCCACATCTCTGACCCATAGGTAGCTATAGGACGAATCAGTGCTTTGTATATCCTGACCTTCAAGGCTCTTTAAATATCTTGGTCGGTCCATATATTGTTTCTCAGTCTGCCAAATGCACAGGGAGCTAGATTTGCGCGTCTCTTGATATCCTTGGTAACCGAGGTGACTACACTACCGAGGAAGACATAGTTTTCTACCTTCTCTTTTTTAAATATATATTTTAAAATCTAAGGGTACGTGCCTGCCACAAAGTCAACCACCTATGCCTTTAGTGCTTTTCTTGATGTTTTATCCATACAATTCTGTGCATCCCTAGGCCCAGTTTGGCACCCTGAATGACTACTTCACCGCCCTGTGGCAGCACACCAACACAATGGCCGGCCAGCAACCTGAGGGCTACCCTACCCTCAGCGGAGACTTCTTTACCTACACTGACCGAGATGACCACTACTGGAGCGGCTACTACACCTCCAGACCGTTCTATAAGAACATGGATAGGGCCCTGGAGGGTCAACTCAGGTACACCCTCTCGTAGCTATCATTCTGGACTAGGACTGTTTTCATAGAGGTCTGGGTTATGCAATATGAACATGTTCTTTTCAGTTCATCTTTTTCTATAAATAAAGTTTTGGTTGAATGTGATATTTAAAATATTTTCTAATGGATCTTGACAAAGGACAGTTTTGTGTGCATTGTCATAGATGTATATTGATTTGAATCAGTTACACCACCAAACCGACTCCAGCCAACTCTAAATCAACCGATGCTCGGCCATTCAGGATAATGCAGTTATTTTATTGGGCTGTTTTGGGTCAGCTAGGTGTCCGTCTCTTTGGTATGATTAAGGTATAAAAGACAAAGAACAAAGAAATAATGCCTTCCCCAATCTCAATTGATCATAGACCACTGTCCTTACTGCTGAATTTCTTGTATTTTACTTGTAAGCAATGTAATATGTATTATTACCATGGTTATATGTCCATGGTTACATTACGATTATGATTTGAATATGTGTATACCATTCAGGTGTAGGTCTGCAACTTGTGTAAGGCTTCATTGTTATTTGGACATTCTAACACTGTTTGAATACTTTTTGAGTTAGAATGAAAAGGGAAAGAGTGTTAGCTCCTTGGTCATGTTGGTAGAGAGACATGTGTTGGTGGGCTCTGAGAAAGGAGGTGCTTGTACACGCAAGACTCTATGTTGAATTTGGGTGTGTCCTTTGCAGGACCTACACGTGCATATTGAGAGATACAGAAATAGCTGTTTAAGTTTGAAACTATCAATAAATATGGAACCAAATGGAACTCTTGAGTCCTGCGTCCTTATTACTTGAATGATACAACAAGACCAATTTTGATGTGTTTGATTTGCAGGGCTGCAGAGATAATGTTCACATATACCAATGCTCAAGCAAAGCAAAGCGGAACCACTAGTTATCCCTCTGAGAGTCTGATTGGAATGTTAACCAATGCCAGGAGACAGCTAGGATTGTTCCAACATCATGATGGAATCACGGGCACAGCCAGGGATCACGTCGTCGTTGATTATGGAAACAGGTCAGATTCTCTACTTCCATTGACATTTTAAGGCTTGTTCACAGTTTACTGTGCATTTTTTAAAATACATTGCCTACTGATATCAGCTGGTTCCTACATTAGGTCTATGAGAATAGGAGAATTCAGCGGTCAACGAGTTTAAGGTACTATTTATGTATCTTATAACACGTAGATACATATAAGTGAGTATTCCTAGGGCTTTGAAAAACTTGATCTTGAACAGAAATATTCCAAAAGCTTTATATTTTCATATATATTCATATTAGTGCCATTGGAAAGCCATGAAATAATTACACATAATTAGGTTAGCTACGTTTTTGTGCCGTTCGTTTACAAAAAAACGTGGCCTATGAACGAGTCTTTAGAATTACATTTACCAATCTACAAAGAATTATATACAATAAATTTGTTACCTGCGAACTGAAATTCAAAACTACAGAAGTGACAATGATACTCTTATGAGAGGAATTATGAAATAATTTTAATGCAGCCGGCCTCTTGCACCTTTTTTGTCACCACCAGCAAAACTGACCTCATTAGCATTAAATTCTGAAAATTCCTACCCAGATAGATGCACCTGGGAAAAGTCTTGAATGAATTAGTAGTTCGGAATTCTGTATTTCACCTGACACTAATCTGTATATCTTATATAACCCCTTATATAATTCTTTGTTTTCTCTTTCTCTTCTTAGAATGCTTAATGCGATTAATGAGATGCGTAAAGTTATGATGACTTGCATTCACTATCTACTAAGTCCAGACAAAAACAGCTATCAACCACAGGCTTCATACTTTGATGTGGTAAGTAAGAAAAACTTGATCTGTGAACCAAAATATTCCAAAAGCTTCATATTGATGTAGTGCCATTAGAAAGCTATGATATAATTTCACATAACTTTGTGTAAACTTCTTGATATTTTTAATCGAAAGATGATATGATATTATAGAAAAGGGCTTAAAGTCAGGATATTTTGCCGACATCGCTACTACTGCTGTAATGTATTTTCAATAGCGCCATTTTACGGTGAAGGCGTACATAGAGCGATTTTAAGTTCCTGTATGCAAGCGTCATCACGCATGCGTCAGTTGACGATGCATTTTGAGCAGCAGATGGCAGTATGCGAAAAAATCTGAAGCAATATCAATGGAATACCCTACCTTTAAAAAGGTACGATAATTTAATACCACAACAAAAATGTTATTATCTTATTTTGATCTGAACTAGTTACATAATCAATGTTAGTATATATTTGGCTATGTTTATTAGACTGGAAACTTTTTCATATTTTTCTTGTATTTTTCTTTTTCAGGATGAAGAAAGGCAGTCGCATGACGCAATGCCATCAAAGAAAGTACTCAAGCTTTCAAGTGAAGCCCACAGGTAAAGAACTAGTAACATTTGTAATCATTGTTGTATTTGTTTGTAAAGTAAATCTGTCATTATATGAGATCTCGAACATAGACAACATATGAACAGGAATGAGTGTACTTTCAGTTAATGGTGTCAACACGTGTGATATAAGGGGACTACTGATAATCCTCTTGAAGACACGCATGGTTAGAAAACTTAGAGACTTTCTTCGGTGGTAATAGCGCTTTATAAGCACCGTTTTTTTTAATATATTTGTATTATTCTGTTATAGTTACAAACGCTAATTAACTTTGAATTGGGGCATTAATGAATGTATAACGGTCAGGAGCGGCGATTTCTTATCATGACCGGGGGGGGGGGGGGGGGGGGCGAAATGCGAGGGACGAGGGAGCAGTGACGTAATGAGCAAAAACTTTTTTTTTTGGAGGGGGGGGGGGGAGAAAAATATCCGCATCACCACGACTCTAACATGTTACATGCCGCAAGCCCCGCGGAACGTTTTTCAAAGTGGAAGGGGGAACTAAAATATTTGCGATCAGGTAGAGCAAAGCGAAAGAAGCAAGTGGAGCGTAAATTGGCTTGGTGTCCAGGGGCAAAGCCCCGATGGTGGTTATGGTGGAGCCCCCACAAGCTAAGGGGTTTTAGGCATTTAATTACGGTTAGATGAGCAACCTGGGGTTGCTGTCCAATCTTGAATTTTATTGGGGGGGGGGCAGCTGCCCCCAAGTCCCAGCCCCCCCCCCCCCCCCCCCATTAGTATGCTAATGCGAGGGAGCATATAGTGAATGAGAGGGTTGAAGGTGACGAAAGTGACTACCCCCTCACAGGTTTTTGAAGTTTTGTTGTAAACAAAATACATTCCTTAGCAAAACTATAGTATAAAAACAAGCAATATACTTTTTTCACACTTCACTTTTCTACAATATTTACTTGTACATTTTGAAGGATATTGTGCGAGGGAGCGTAGCTCCCGAGCGAGAACATTTTTGAATTTTTATTTGTCTAGTCGCTGCACTCTTGGGACCTCCAGAGTCTAAAAGTGTAATCCAGTCTTTAGTCAGTATTTGCTATACATTTTATGTGTGCACTTTTTTAAATTTTCAGGGGGGACGATTCCCCCCTTAAAAAAATGATGGAGGACGTGTCCCCCGCCCCCTCCCCCCGGGATCGCCGCCCCTGATAACAGCTGACTAAGCAGAAACTGGAGAAATATGGTTAATGTTAGAAAACAACAATTAGAAGAAAATAACTACAACATTAACACCAAATACAGGAGGCTGACGATATAGACATAAAGGAAAGATGAATTTATGAAACATGAGATTTAAAGGTAGAATGATTAATGTAGCATGTGATTTTGCATGCGCATTAGATCAATGAGAAATGAACAGGTCCTTGAGAAAGGTTTAGAATTGTGAGTGATGAAATCGTAAGTGTGCATTCTTTTTTTTTCTTTCTATGTTTCTGTAGTGTTGTAGTTTTCTACAACTCTTTAGCTCAGCACAGGAAAGAACTGGTCAGACTGCATGTATCATCACCAAACGTCGAAGTCACAGACTCAGATGGAAATGGCATTGAAAGTCAGGCTAACATCCTGTGGGACACTACAGAGCATAGTTTCTCAGGAACATATGAGGTAAGGAAAATATAATTACCTTGCAAATTTGAAGAAGAAGAAAACAACAACAAACAAACCAAAGAAACAAATATTACCTATGTTAATTGTTTTTGTTCAGTCATTATTGAAAGTTAAGGGTAGGGATAGAATTCAGTAAAGGCAAAGAAAAGGGAAGACAACAGGGAAATCTAATCAAAGAACCAGAATCCCAAGAGGGTTGGTTATTCTAAAGAGAAAATATGAAAAATGGACAAAGAGCAATTTTTTTTTTTGAAAAGGCCGCAATGGAGCCACAATACAAATATAAAACAGCAACTACAACGCCAGATACAGGGGGCTGACGATATAGACGTGATGGTAAGATGGATTTAGGAAACATAAGATTTGAATTTAATTTTGTGCCATATTTCTGAAATGAATTTGAAAATGGCATGATATGATAAGACATGCATTCACAGGCAATAGATGAAACACTGCGCAAAAGGACAAAACCTTTTTAAGTCAATCTTTTACCCTCTCTTTCTCAGCTTGTATTTGTTGTAGAGTTAGGCCCATTGACTGTGAGTAAATACCTGATTCGTGATATGGGTTCTAGCTTCTCTCGGCATCATCATTTATCTACAACAGAGCTTTATCATGGTTCAAAGGAGGAGGATGGTAACAAGTAAGTTTACAAACCTAGATTCATCCTCTAAAAGGACTATCATGAACACATGCACTACTTTTAGCCAAGCCGAATGCATCGTCTAACAACTTCATTCTTACTAATTGGCTAACAGAAAGACAATGGAAGAGACAATCGCTTTCTTATTTGTACATCTGTTTGATTGCAACGTGATGCAGTTCTCACTGGAATTGGAGACTTTGATTAAAATGTTGTTCAATTTAATCTATCCATTGTCATTCATATTTTTAGTTTTTTAATCGCAAGTATTTCCAAATTATGTTTTATTTAGAGCGTCTCCAATTTCTTTAAGTTGAAAGGGAATTGATTAATTCAACAAATATTATATTTTACTAAAATGGTTAAAATTGTTGGGGTAAATGTGAAGTAATAGGACTATAAAAATATGATCCTATATACAGTGAAATTCATTTATTTATATATGTAAGTCATGAATAGTTTTGTACATTCGTTATCTGACTAAGTGATACTTATTTGAATAACGTCTGTTTATCATTTTGTAGTGGTCCATTTAAAGTAAAAACCACGACTGACGACCTGGAAGAGATCAAACTTGAGAATTCTCATATGGATGTTTTATTTGATGGAAAAACAGGCATGTTGAAGGTATGATCTCTTTCTCTCTTTCTATGCATGTACAATGACTATATACGGTGAAACCCGCTTTCGCAACCACCAGTCTATACCACCAGTCTGTTCCCTTTGAAGTGTTTCTCATTGAAACATGTACTAAATGAACCTGTACATAAGGACCATCTGCCTATAAAGATTGTATCCTTTAAGCGGTCTCTGTATACAGGTTACACTGTATTAAGATTTGTAGGACAATATGTTCTTTTTTTTAGAAATAACAGCAGAAAGGAAATGAAAAGATTGTCCATCATCATCCTTAAATATCTCGTCGTTTAATAAACGTAACTTGTAATAGATTGTAAGCTTGTAACAAACTTGTAATATATATAACATTTAGAGGACAAAGTTGTAGATATTTGCATTGATTGCAATTGTGCACAATTTGTTTCTTAGATTCAGCTAATAACAACATTCGGCTTGAGTATAACGAGGTGGGGTAAGATAGATTCCACACTGAATGCTGGAAGGAAAGAAAATAATGACTTTGAAAAGAAAATTATTTTGAACTCCTTCATTGTTCATTTTAGTCACTCTACTAATTTGCCATTTCAACTTTGTGATCTTCCCACAGTCAATCTTAACGAAAACAGACAACCACAACTTCAGGACAAACGTAGAAATTGAATTTGTGATGTACGGCACAAGGAGAGATGGGACGAAGAGTGGTGCCTATCTATTTATGCCAGATGGTAATGCTCATGTAAGTTGCAGAATTATAAACCCACCGCACATTGTACGATCCTTCTTTCATTCCCCTCTGATTTTCGAAAAATGGCAATTGTATTAGATATAGAAATCTAAACAAATATAATCTTCCTGATTTAGGTTCTAAAGAATGATGAGAATACTAACGAAAGAAATGTTAGTGCATTTAATTTTTCTAGTCAGAATAACTGAAAGCTCAATCGGCAATCAGCTTAAAATTGTAGACATTTGTAGTACTGGTCTGACGTCACTTTAATTGGTTTCCTCCAAGGAAACATGACATCCCTTGAAATTTAGATTTCATCAATCAAATGACTAATTCAGAGCCTTGGTTATTAAGATTTTATATTTTTGAATATTCATATCAAATGCTATTGCAAATTATTCCAAAACTTGATCGGAACCAGATCATTTAGTCTGCAGTTGGCTCTACTCTGCACCTGACGTGCCCTTATAAGTTCCTAGATGAATGGTTACAAGTATTAAAAACAAAGTACAAAAATCAAATGAAAAAATAAATAAAAACTATGTGATCTGATTGGTTAAAAGATTATTTGTGTTTAATTTGGGGGTTTTCTCTTAAAATCAGAATTTGCTATGTAAGAGGTCATAGAGCAAAACAATGGAGTTGTCTGCCTAACTTACTATCTGTTTGTGATTATTCATAATTTTCTATAGCATTATTAACAACGTGTTGTGAAGAAATTTGATATGGTTATATTCAGGCATCAAATATAGTTTTCTTGAATGTTGTGTCATAGGGTTATGTCCAGAACACTTGTCCACATACTTATACCTTTCACTGTTTTGAAATCAATTTTGTGAAATTAATGCAAGGTGAATTTGTGGAAAACAAACATTAATTGTTTTATTATACATAAGTTTTGTTGGGGCATTGATGTTGCAATCAAACTTCAACCTGAAAATTGTTTCACATTAAGAATACAGCGCAGTGCTTATTATTGTGATTTGTGAATACAAACATCAACAGATCAAGCTGTAAGCCAGTGAATTCATATTTTGTAATTGTTTGTTTCTTTGTATAAATGTAATCTTTAACTTTTGTAGCCTCTTGACCCTTCATCCCAAATTCCAATCCGAGTGACAAGAGGCCCTCTAGAGTCCCGCGTAGAGGTCATATTCTACTGTGTCAGGCATACAGTTATTTTATCAAACACACCAGGTAGGTATAATAAACAAATATACTGAGAGGCTCTAGTTGAAATTATGGATCGAGGTGGCAGGAATAGCACTATTTTCTGAGGGGCGTAGCCCCGAAGAGAATAGTGCTATTTCTGTCGCCGAGAAATCCATAATTTCACTAGTGGCTTGAAATAGTGCATGATATATTTGTTTTATATTTTTCAAACCAACCTTCATAAAAATAATAATGATAATAATAATAATAATAATGTCACAGAAGAGTACCTCTACCGCGACCGATAGCACATTGATCTTGATCGATCACATATATATATGACGTCATCCATGGTATAGTGCTCTAGTATAGTGCATTATATACCTCACTTAAGAAATCCACCCATGTAATAGTTCTAAAAAATAGTTCTAAAATCCCAGTAACCATGGTTACCGGGAAAATAGTTCAGTCTTGGTGAAATACCCATAGGTTTACATGTTAAAAAATGGTCTGAGCGATCGAGGATATCGTACGTGTGCGAAGAATTGGTCGGTAATTTCAATACAATTGAATCTCGATCGATCTTACCGACAATTTTATCTTGCATTGTTGACATGAAGACGAAAATAAACTTCCAAAAACAAAAAAACAACATCTGCCGATAGATCTTGATCTAAGTTCGTGCCAATATGCATTGCAAAAGTAAAAGAAGGGCCCGTTTAATGGAGCAGCCGCGAAGCATCCACCACGCGAAGCCGTTTTCAATTCATTTTAATGTATATATTAGAGAAAACTGCTTAGTATGGTAACAGAGCGCTATGGCCGAGCGGTTTAAGGCGGTGATTTTAGTTACATCACCTTTTGTACGCAAGAGATCGAATCCCATCTTCGACAAAAGGTTTTTTTTTTTTTTTTTTTTTAGTCTATTTTTTTTCGGCATATAAAAGTATTAATGACTGCTTTAATATTCGAGAAATAGTTGTTTTTATACGCTCTCGGGAAGGTTACAATTGGGCTATTGCCCTCGGCACGCCTCGGGCAATAGCACAATTCTAACCTTCCCTTGAGCGTATAAAAACAACTATTTCTCTCAAAGCAGTCATTAATACTATACTATACCATGGATGACGTCACAGTTACATCATAGCAATGTTATGTTTGGTCACATGATGCCTTGTTGGCCAATCACTGAACAGGATTTCATTGATCAAAAATATAATGCGGATTATTACTGCCTTCAATTATTTATATCTTTTTTAATAGTATAGATATAATTACTGCATGAGAGGCATAGTTGTTGTATAGGCTCAAAGGGACTTAACATCCTGCTATCAAACCGAGGCGTGCCGAAAGGTGATATATAACAGAATGTAACGTCCCCGAGAGCCTATACAAACAACTATACCTCGAAAATTAAAACAGTCATATCTTTTATGTAAAAAGAGTCAAAGAATACATGTACGACGTACTAATCATGAGGTCCTCACGTTTAAAAAAATCATAATTAAACTGTGCTCCAGTAGAACAGAACGCAGAAGTGTGCTTCAGTAGAACAGGAAAAGCAGAAGTAATAAATAGTTAACTCAAACAGTAGTAACTTTTGTCATATAAAACTCCACCAAACTCCAGATTCGCAACATATTTACACAGACTGCGAGAGTCTAGACTACTTGTTGTAGATGTTCACAACGCAGCTCTGGATGTTGAATGTATGAAGGGGTGACCTATGTTCCAGGCACGTAGCCAGAGTTTGATGTTTGGGGGGGGGGGCACATACATGTAATCGATCGAGGTAAAAAAAAAAGGGGTCTAAAAAAGTTCAACCGATTTTTTTTTTGGTTAAGGCCGCCATTTTTTAAACTCTCAATTAAGCTGAACAAACTCGATGTTAAATTTTCTTGCATGCTTAACATAATTATTGTAGCCCTTGAGCATTTTGAAGTGCTCAAGATGTTGCAGAGTGGTAGTGAGCAATATCTTTTTTCTTTCTTGCCCCAAAATTTGAAAATCGCGCCGCTTGATATTTCGCTCAGTGGGTAGTGAGAACACCAGAAAATTCTTCTTCTTCGCCCCCCGAAATTTGAAAATCGCGCCGAATGATATTTCGCTTAGTGGGAGGGGGGGGGGGGGGGAGGAGGCAGGGGGAGGGGTGAGAGCACTATTTTTCTCCCCTTCCTTGAGCAAAAAGATAAGATAAAACAAAATTGAGGGGGGTTAACCCTCAAAACAGCCTCCTGCGTACGCGCCTGCTCGTATGGCAAATCAATCCGCCACCCTTATTTATATATATTTTTTGCAATACTCTTCCTACCCCAGACTCTTCTGTAATTCTGTCTGATATAACGGATCATTTTTTAATTGTGTCACAGTTTACCCTTAAAACACAAGTTCACTCCAAAAATAACTTGTTTCGATTGGATCGTCTTATTTGTCTGCTTCTATTGAAAGTAATTTATTTTTGGAGTGGACTTATCCTTTAAGCACTCATTAAATAATCTTCACAGACCGTCACTGAGAAGCAGACCTAACCATGAAAACATTGCCAGTCTTGGCACTTCTTTAGACTCTGCTGACTGGTCGTGTGTTTACGATACTAATGACGTAAATTCATCTTTTAATAATTTCCTTAACATATTTCATAATCAATTAGATATTCACATTCCTAAAGTTAAAGACAAAGGAACTACCTACAAAAAATCACCTACAGTTCCTGGATTTCTAAATCACTTTTACGTTCACTTTTACGTTCTCACTCAGAAAAAATAACTTATACTATAAATGTAAAAATGAAAGGCACTGAACAAGGAAAGGCTATACAGTGCGTCCCAGAAAAAACGAAACCGAGAATTACCGATGTTTTATCATAACTTTATCACAATTATAATTAATAAATGACAGACATTTTGTAAAGCTTACATCCTCCTCTTTCATACGATGCATGTTTCACGCATGAGTGATTAAAACAATTTGAAGAAAGGGTTAAAAAATTAATTTGGCGGGCGAAGTATGTGAATTTCACATTTCTAGAAAGTTCATTTTCTGCCCTTTCATATGACACCTCAATCAGGAAAAATGAGTCAGGACTAACAAAGTTCTGTTTGTTTAAAATAATGCTTGCATTTCCATAATTTGATAAAACGAGTTCGTTTCACTGGCTGCCTGCCGTAGCAACAAACAGTTGACAAAAGACTTAACTCCGTTTCGTTGACGATCAGCCATGCATCAAGTCTTTCGTCTTCATTGTGCATGATATGGCTGATCGTCAACGACACGGAGTTAAGTCTTTTGTCAACTCTGTTATAATTTTGTTCACAAAGTAGCGAATGCTTTATACAAATGCCCTTTTCTGGTTGGTAACTTTCTAGCCTTCTACAATGCCTTCGACACCATCAATCACGACATCTTATTATTCAAACTTTCTCATTATGGGGTGCGTGGGAAGACCTTGGAGTGGTTCAGGAGCTTCTTATCCAATAGACGACAATACGTAGTCTTGAATGATCATACTTCCAATATGCAAAACGTAAATTGTGGAGTACCGCAGGGCAGTTTGTTGGACCCTTTATTGTTTATTTATATCAATGACTTTTGTAAATCATCCGATGTCCTTTCATTTATATTTTATGCAGACAATTCTTATCTATTTTATTCCCATAGAAATGCAAATACTTTAGTCAATATGTTGTAAATTCTGAACTTGAACATTAATGCTATAGACACACTGCCCATGGATATTGTTTTTGACGATACCCCCATGGAAGTTGTCTAATTCATTAAATGTCTTGGTATAAGTGTTGAAAACAAACTTTCGTGAAAATACCTTACAAAATAATTCTAGATCATTTCACGGAATATTGGCATAATAAATAAACTTAAATTTCTTTTTCCGACATCATTCCTACTTTAATATGCTTTATTCATCTTTAATTTTACCATATCTGAATTTTGGGATACTCGCTTGGGCCAATACGCAGCAAACTCTTCTAAATAGAGTGTTTTTATTACAAAAAGAAGTCTCTCCGTACTATCAACAATTCTCCTATACTAGCTCTAACACACAGGCCCGTTATTTGTTAATGGCAGACTGTTAAAAGCAACCGACCTGTATCTATTTCACTTATGTATAACTACAGTAGAAAGAGCCCTTCCACATATATTTGATGCCATGTTCCCCCTAAATCGCTCATTTCATGATTACCCAAGTAGACGGTCTAACGAGTTTCACCTACCACTCTTTAGAACTTTATTTGCGAAGAAGTCTTTTATGTATGATGTTCCTATATTTTGGAATTTTCCAAGTGAAGGTATTCAAAAATATGCCATCGCTACATTCTTTCAAGAAGAAACAATTAATTTAATATTTATTTGGTCTTATGATCTTTCCTTCCCAGAATCACCTATATAACTACCTCTTCTTCTGTCATCATGATTTGTCCTGCTTCTTCCTTTTTCCTTCTTCCCCCTTTTCCTTCTTCTTTTATCTGTTTTCCTTCACCTTGTCGTTTCGTGGTTGTTTGTTGTTTTATAATATTGTCTTGTGTTTTCCAAGTCTTCGTAGGCACAATTTGAAACAATTTTATTTTTTCTTGGGGATCTACACACTACAAGCTCTGCTTTTAGTGGTTCCCCCCATTTTCTTCAGATATTAAGAATTTCCTATAATAGTGTTATTATGTGTAAAGTGTATTTGTATAGTTGCCAAGAAAAAATTAATATATAATAATAAATACATTTTGTTCATATTTTCTGTAATAATATCTGTAATACCTGTGTTTATGTTCTGTTGGTAATGAAATAAATACGAATCGAATTGAATTGAATTGAATAGCATTATATTTGCTGCTATCATCGACAGAGATGTTTGTTAAGGTCTTTTTGTAGAGTTTTATAAAGGAGAAAAAATAAAAAAAGAATTTGAATGTTACATGTATGTAACTTATATCATGTCATAATTGAAATGGGGATTCAAAGTGACTTATGTTAGCACTTGGGTACATTAAAGATAAACTTTAGTACTGGTAATGCGATTGCATTGTGAAAGAAAAGGTGTGGAAAGGATCAGAAACAGTTGATCATGTAGCATGTAAGTATTGGTGTGCACTGCAAGGTTCTGGAGTCATCAAAATCATAATAAATTTGACCGAGTTTTGGTAAAGTAACAAGCACATACACAGAAAGCTATGTATGGGACAACACGCATGGTGTCGGGGTTGGTACTACCTTGATTCCTTGTCTTTCTATGCTCATTACTCAGCCAGTATACATTTTCTTCCAAAATTGTTTGGCACATGTCATTTATTTGTAATCTTGAACATTCAGTGTAAGTTTCGTTTGATTCTGTGAGAAATAATTTTCTTTTTTTTACCAGTACTGGTGTTTATCTTTAATTGCATTTCTGATATGACATACAGAAAATAGTAATGTGTGCCAGAAATCTATTTTAAAAAAATGCCCAATGACCATGCTTGCATTTTAACCAATTCATAGATTATTAATTCAGATGGACACCAATGTGCAATGAAATGTTAATTCTGTTTGTATCTGCAGGTGCTGATGGAACAGCTCTATCCATTAAAAACATCTTGGATATCAGGAATTTCCAGAATAAAGAGCTGGTGATGAGAATAAAATCAGACGTGAGAAACTCAGATCGTGTCTTTTACACAGATCTTAATGGATTCCAGGTTAGTATTCCAAATATTGATCTGAGAGACTTAAATCCCCACTGTACTAGTTTGACCAGGAGGGATTAGACCTCCCTGCATTGTCACTGACTCATAAAAATCAGCTCTCAATTAACATAAGAAAAAGAGGATCATGGGGGACCAATGGTTACCGATTAGGCACTGTTTGCTATATAATAATAATTATCCTTGCTTATATAGCGCCTAACACTTACTTAATCTGAAGTCTCTAAGCGCTCTACAATAATGCAGCATAATTACCCTGGCTTTAGCAGTGCAGCTGTTACGCGCGCTGCGTTTCAAGGAATAAATTCCTACCAGGTACCCATTTACTTCACCTGGGTGGAGTGTGGCAAATGTAGATCAATGTCTTGCCAAAGGACATTAGTGCGACGGCGGGACTTGAACCGCGGACCTTGTGATCGACAGTCCGCCGACGTACCCACTCGACCACAACACCTCTACAGAGGGCGCAAGTAGCTATATGTAGTGCAGTGGGGCTTTAAACAGTACCGATCACCAAAACATGTTTTGCTCTTGATGCAAGGGGTTCCATGTCCCTATAGTGTAGGCAAACTATGAGCTTCAAATATTACTTCCTTAAAGACATATTGCAATTTAGAAACATTATCATCGAACAGTTAAACGTCATGTTGAGTAGACTGCTTAACGCCCTCACATAGAATAGGGCTCGAACATAATATTGAATGGGATATCTGAATTAACATAACTGTTTAGCAATACAATTGTTTGTTCTTACTTTTTATGTATGGAGCAATGAATAAGCATGCAACTGAGTATCACCTAAGCTCATCATTATAGCTGTAACAATTGTAAATCATGACTACTGAACATATTCTTCTCTTCTTATCTCCCGATCATCATAGATGCAAAAGAGGAAAATCTTAGACAAACTACCTCATCAAGCCCATTTTTATCCCATGCCAGCTATGGCTTATATAGAAGATAGCTCAACAAGGCTTACATTACATTCAGCACAGCCTCTAGGAGTGAGTGGTTTGAAAGAAGGTAAGAAAAAAAAGTTTGTGTACTTCCCAGCAATCTCTTCCCTTTGGTATATACCCAGGCCATCAACTGTCCACATGGTCTAATGATCATTTCCTCTACTAATTCGTCTAGACTAAATAGGTAGTAGACTAGTTGGAGATAATTAAGACCAAATGGAAATTAGACCAAATGATAAGAGGACGAATTGATTACTAGATCGACTATATTAGATGGGCTGGGTGTAGACCATATGGGATAAGACTAATTGGGTAGTAGACAGACTGGCTGTAGACCAAACCGCAATTCTCCAAAAACTATCATCACAGATAGCTTGGGAGAATAAAGCCATACCCTAGGCTATGCATGTTCAATGTGGAATAATCCAGTTATCACTCTGAATATATTCCTACATTTTCAGAGTAATATCATCACCATCATCAGCGTCATTGTTTTATGTCTGATTTTCTTACAAAAATTATCAATGTTGTATGTTGTACGCGAAATAATGGGTAGGGATTTTGGTTGGGCTATTTCAAATTCCATATAATGTAATTTTGATTTTGAGGAATTACAGCATATTTTGTTCATTGATTGCTTATCTCATCACTACGTTGTTATTCATTCACTGCACTGTGAATCATATTATCAAATCGAACTGGCTCTTTATTTAAAAACAAATGTGCTATTTTGGCTTTATTCCAGTTTATTTCATTTATTGTCAAAAATTATTATGAAAAATAGCAAATCCACTTTTTTGAAATACTTTGAAAATGTAGATGCTGGATCAATTTTCTTTGATTCTCAATAACACCTCTATGTAGCATGCATGTGACTCTGGTAGATGTAAGCAACTTAAATCATATTTTGCGTTGATATCACCTTATTCAATTCTTTCTTTGCGCAGGATGGCTTGAGGTAGTGCTTGACCGTCGACTCATGCAGGATGACGGAAGGGGGCTCCAGCAAGGGGTCACCGACAACAAGCTGACCCCGGACTTCTTCCTCTTACAGGTAGAGAGGAGACACATGGGCAATACTCAGGTTAGGAATATACCATTCTCACTCTGGGGAATGCTGGGAGGATATAAGGTGAGGGGATGTTTGCTTGTGTCAAATGTGGAAGCACCATGACCCCTACTAATAATGGAATGCAGTGCTGCAAGTTTCCCTTATTGAAGGTGGTTTTGCATGATTTACCATTAACTCACCTTTGGTTTCTCATTGGTTTACCGTTTGCATTTTTTAATTTTTGTTCTCTTTTTTGTATTGTAACTGCAGATTTGACAAGTTTAGTGAGAATTCATGCCATATTTTTTGTTTTATGTGTGTGTATTTTGTTGTCCTTCCTTTGTTTTTAACCTCTGAAATTTCAATTTATATTTCTATCTCTTGATCAATACCATTTATGCACAGGCATGAGATGTAGCTTGCTGATGCCTGCAAAGAGAAAAATGAAGATTAAATTATACAGTTTTAGAGCAGAAATCCCTCCTGAAATGTTTAGACCCGAATTTATTTGCCACAGATTTATTAACTTTTTTCTGGATGTTCCATGCCAGTAAAAATCTTTTGCGTGTTATCATAGCATGTTATTTTATCATTAAAAATGGGATTTTCTCATAGTTTGCAGTTGTGCTGACTGAATTGCAACTTGCATTAGAGATCACTACTGTAATATAAAGGCCTGTCCTTTATTTTTAATTTATATAGATCTCTTGATGATATTCTGGATGTCTCATAATGTGTCTGTCTAGATGACATGCATGTAATATAATCGTAGAGTTCTTTTACTCTTTAGTAAGACTTGAACTTTCGCTTAGAATTAGCGCATGTTGTAGTGGGCACTAAAGTTTATGACCGTTTAAAAAAAATATCTTTGTACTTTATTCTCTGTATAGTACATGTAGTTTATGTTCTGAATTCCTACTGTAGAGACTAGAGAAGAGATCTGTTTTGTCTTTATGTTCCATTCTGAGTAATACCAGCCATACTGTGTCTCAAATAATCGGGACTCATTGGACATTTATTTGGGTGTAGGAAGATATTCATGGTTTGCTATTTAGCATTGCTGTTAAACGACTTGCAACAGGAGAAGCAACTCAATAGGGACTTTTAGATTTGCACAACGGAGAACGTGGACTGCCCTTATAAGGCAATGGGTCGTCCTTTTAAGACACTGGCAGTGACGTCAAATTGCCTTAAAATGGCAGTCCACGTTCTCTATCGTGCAGATCTAAAAGTCCCTCATGACTTTAGACTGAAGTAAAGAAAAGAATGGGAGCTCGGTGGGATTAATGTGGAACATTGCCCAGTACTAACATCCTGGGACAAGATATTTTACCTACATTTGCGCCCCTCAACACAGATAAATGAAATGGATACCTAATAATTGTGATAATGGTGGTAATTGCAGGGCACTCAGGAAGAGGAATATCGATTCTGATGAGGCTACCATGGACGAAAGAGACCACAATAGTACTTTTATTAATAACATTAATCTGCCAAGTAAAATGCATAATACAAAGTTGGTGGATGAATGGTTTGTTTTTACTCGACTGCTATTATATTTATGTTTGTAAGTGAGCAAGCAGGTGACTGACAACTTTAAGTTTTTACTGACGGACTTGGTAATGGGGATTAATGCCTTACCAAAGGGCACAAGCACATCTCCTTAGTTTCGAACCTCGGACCTCCCGGTTACCATACTTCTGATCTAGCCACTGAGCCATCTTGCTTCCTTCTCACACCGTTGGATTTTTTTTTCATGTAACAGGCATCCAACATTCCAATCAGCTATCCTTCTCTTCAGAGTCATCATCATGCTGCCAGCCTAAATAATCCTATTTACATCCACCATGGAACTGTTCCAGAGGTTGGAGAAAACGCACAGAATAAGCTCCTAGCAGGGAATAGTTTTATGGATACAACATTACCGTGTGATGTTCATTTATTAAATTTCAGGTGGGTACTGTGTGTGCTAGATTTATATTTGACCTTGGTGAAAGCATTTGCAGAATGACAGAGGTGATGAATTTTGCTGATGATGGTCACTACAATGATATTGATGGTAGAGTCATAATAATAAGCTGCAGAAAATGATGATGATGATGACGATGATGGTGGTGATGATGACGATGACGACGATGACGACGACGACGACGACGATGATGGTGATGGTGTTGACCTTGATGATGATAATGGGATAATGGTGATGGTGATGGCGATGATGATGATGTCGATGATGTTGATGCTAATGATGATGATAATGAGATAAAGATGGTTATGAGGATGTTTTTCGTGGTGGATGTCATGACAATGGTGAGGATGATAGTTGTTATGATATTCATGATAACGGTCAGTATTATATCGCTAAAAATCTTAATGATAACCATTAGAATGTTGATGAATATGATGATAAAAAGTTGAATTTGCATATAATATAATATATATGGAGGAATATTTCAGTGTTGTACCTTTTGATAATCATTTCTGTAGCCTACATCTAATTTCCATTTACTGCTATAATAATTTATGCTAGAACAGTAAATAATAACCTTTATATTGCCTTTATGAAATACAAGATTTAAATCCTTGTTTATCTTTTTGTAGGACAAGAGTTTCACAAGAAACTACTCCACTCAAGCCCAAGCGTGAAGCCTTGTTGATATTGCATAGGAAAGGCTTCGATTGCGGTTTTCCAACTGCAGGCATTCAATGTGCAACAAATGAGGGACGGGTAAGTTCTTCTTTCATTTAAAGTTATATTATTAGTATCTTTGCATACTGATGTGTACCAAAACTTTAGAAAGAGGAGAAAACAGAAAACTAAATGTTAAAGATCGTAAAATAAAGATAGATTCCAAGATCTAAATAAGAATATTTTTTTTAATGAATGTAGGGTTTGCATTTTTGTTGTCAGATATAAAATTGCCCAACATGAATTTTAGAAATATGGATAGAATATTTATCTTTTTTGAGGCTGGTACATGTGGCTAAAATTATTAAAGTTAGTGATTTCGTAATCAAATGCCATGAAACGGGCATTCATACATTTAGTTCTTGTGCTTGATCTATCAATTCTGGTGGACTTCCATGCTTTTAATTGTATCTAAATCGTATCATAAACTCTGTTCCCTCCTTTCTAACTCAGATCGATCCGTCAACATTACTGAGTTCTGTGGGTACCCGAGGCGTCGTTGCCACTTCACTGTCTGCTATGTACGATGGACAAGAGGTCTCCAAAACAGCCCAGCTAGAAGTAGAGCCTATGGAACTTAAAACATATAAGGTTCAATTCCAATAACCAAATGAAATGCCGAGAGGACTGTTCATGCTTGTGTTTTAGTTCTTTACGATGGAATATAGGCAATCTGGAATATGACATTGAATTGCATTGCAAATCTCATGTACGGTATTCTATCATAAATAGGATATGTTGTTCATGAATGTAGATGTCACACTTTTTTAACAATAGAATATATTATATTTTTGTTTGGCACCTCATAGTCAATCATGTTCATGTAAAAAATGAAAAAAAGATATGTAGAATAATTTTTGACGGAGATTCCGAACATTCTGGAATCTAGCTTTACAAAATAATGACGACTTAGAACGCTCAGAGAAAGCCCAGTTTCAGAGCTGTATTGCGCAATAGCATATGACGTCACTGCAGGACTCTTCTCGGTGAAAAGGAGGGTGATTTAGGCATTAAAATGTCTTTAAAAGGGCAAACTATGATATTAATTGAAGAACAAAAATATTTATCCGAAAAATAATATGCACTTGATAATCCCAGTACGCTCAAATTCTAAAATTTCTCTGAGGCAGCTGAAGACGCAAATATACGTCTGATCCTGGCCTGATAGATTTAAAGTAGATTTTCATTGATTTTAAAAACTAACTTTATTTTCATTATTGCAAAGTTGAAACTTTGATTCGACAAGGTTATCAAAATTCAATGGTTGGAAACATTCGAAGTAATGATTATTATAAATTACAAAACGCTTGAATACAGCCCCGGAATGGCACCTGAAGAGCTCTCCGAACGCTTTGCTCAAGCAGACGATGTCCCATGACAACTCACACATTTTCAGTGCCTGTATTTTTATCTTTTCTTGAGTTATTTCTCTTACTTCACTACCGTCGGGCTAAATGTATAATCTATTGCTTCACTCTAAACCCCGCGCATGGTTTTATTTTGATGAAAAATGCAGCGATACAAAAATAAAGGAATCTGTCGCTTGTAAACAAAATAAGACGCCATTGTATTTTCAGCTGCACACACCGCAGTATGTTCGGCGTTTCAAGAGGGAACAAATGCCGTCCTTAATATCATTCCGTTTTTTTTTAATTTGAAAGTCTGGTTTCTTTGATTGTTAATTAAGCCTTATCCTGTGTATTTACAAACGAAAGATTTTAGTTATCAGAATCGGTTTCATATCCCCTTTTGAATGGTTTGAAATGCCATCACATTTATATACACTAAACTCATTATAATTTGATAAATAATAGCTTTGCAATTATGTTCATTCTTTATGGGATGTCGTCTGCTTGGGCAGTATTGGTGCATTATGTGACGTCATTAAAACATCGTTATGTTTCTGGCGAATCTCTCGTATATCCCAGATGCTATGGAGGTGGTTTTATTTGTATTTTTTATAAATCACCTGATATGTAGTTGATCTAAAAACTTGTATGATGGCAATCTGTTAGCTTACCAGTTTCTAGTGATACATTAGTTGACATATTTGTGATTTTCTTTGAATTTCCACTTTAAACTTCTTTCTGATTTGATAGCATTTACATTACAAAACCTGAAAAGTCAATGTTTTGTTTTTAAAAAAATAATTGATTTTCCTATACTGGATATCATTCTTTCATGTAATTAGGTGAATCTGCTATGGAGAAGGTTTGGGAAGATTAGCTGGATGTATATAACGTTTAGAATAATATACTTTGACCATAAAACTGTGTATGCCAACTGCATGGAACATGTGTCAGAAGAAGACGGACATGAGTATGTCAATTTGGTCGTGTACCTGAACTTGCAATGTTTTGTGTGTTTTTTTTTTAAAGAAGAGATTGAGCAAAAAGATATGAATGTAATTTATTTAGGTTATAGTGGAATTTAAAAACCCAATAGACTACTTGTCTTTATTTATACCTGTGTGTCAAAACTTCACATAGTCATAGAAGTTAGAAATGTGATTGCCAGTCAAATAGATAGCTAGAATTTCTGTTTGGGAATTGCATGCATTGTACGGTGATCATAAGCAAACCTGGAAAATGCCTGAAAAAGTCTAAATAAATCATGTAGGAAGGACTGTGTTTAGCTTTGTATACAGGGGCGTACGCAGGATTTTTTCAAGGGGGGGGTTTTAAAATCGGGCCCAAAATATTTTGCTCCCGAAAAATTTAAAATCGCGCCGACCGAAAAGTCGCTCAGTGGGGGAGGGGGGGTAAGCGGACACTTGTTTTTTTTATTTTTGGAGTCCAAAAAAAATCGCAACGACTCAGCAAGCCGAAAAGTCGCTCAGTGGGGGGGGGGGGGGGGGGGGGGGGGGGGGGGGGGGGGGGTGAGCGGACACTTTTTTTTTTTTTTTTGGTCTCGAAATTTGAAAAATTAAAATTTTTCTTCGTTGGGGGTGGGGGTAGGTCACCTTTTTTAGGTTAGCCGTGGGCATTTTTTTTTTTTTTTTTTTTTTTTATTTAAAAAAAAAAAAAAAAAAAAAAAAAAATCCATAGGGGGGGGTTTTAGGTTTTTTTTGGGGGGGTTTACACACATAAAAATACCAAAGGGGGGGGGGTTTGAACCCCCAAACCCCCCCTGCGTACGCCCCTGTTTGTATATATGCCTTTTATAAAGCTTTACAGTTAGTTCAAGGTATAAATAGTGATGTGCATTACTTCTGATATTTTGTAACATTCTAGATCATCTGTCTGTTAATAATAAATTAAAAAATTCAGTCATACTGCTGTTTGTTATATTTGTGCACTTCATGGATCAGGAAATATATATTTTCAACCAATCGTCATTCAAATAAATTAGGTTATTCTTTCTGTTATGATTTTAAGTGATTTTGTGAGAAAAACACTTATTTTCTTCTTTATTGCAGAATCATTTCAATCTACTGACTGTTTTCGTTCAATCGATTTGAGTATGATGCACTCTGCTTTAAGTTGAATTTAGCTTACATGTCTCTTCATATCAGTATGGTTCATATATGTTGTGATTGATTTCCAAAAGGAAAGAAATAGTTTCATCCAGTAGTACTCGCGCCATCATTGGAAGAAAGGGAGTCATTTAGATTCAAGACTTTTCACAAGAAAGATGGCACAATAATTATATCAAGAATTTTTTTTTCCTTTACAGATATAAAAGTGTGAATGCAATATTTAATTGATTTTAGAATTATTTGAGTATTAAGGCTTCTGTAAAATGTGCATAAAGCCATCCATGAATGCTTGAATCTACGGAAACGTGAATACAATATTGTTGTTTTTAATCAAATATCACCAGAGGGCTATATGATGAATATTGAGGTTTTGATAACATCATTTCAATATTTAAACCCCTTTTCTATATCAAACAGATTGTAGTGAATAATTAAATATGAGAACAATATTTTCTATCTTTGTTTGTGCAAACCTCATAATTATTAAGGACTTACATGTATTTCAGGAGAATGCTTAAATCTGTTTTTTGTGTCTCTTTTTTTCTGTACCTAATATATTGATATTGCTTTGGGTGTGCATCGCCAAATTATTTTAAACAATTTGTTTACCAAAAATAGATATTTTACAAGAGATAATCATTTCAAATGACCCCATATTGCATTTTCTTTGATTAAATTTTGATGAGCTAATACACATTTTATTTTGTCTATGTTTAAAACATCTCAAGCCTCACATGACTGTGTATTGATCACAATCATGTTGAAATTTCATGATACTACGAGATGATTATGATGTAAACATATATAAGTGTAGGTCAGTGCTTACAAACCCAAAAGGTTCATTAGTTTTTCAAAGAAGGAGGAGCAAACTTGATCTGATATCAGAATAATGTTGTTACTTGAAAAATTATACTGGACGGCATTGGCGGATCCAGGGGGGGGGGCGGGGGCCCGGCCCCCCCCCCCCCCTGGGAAAAAAAAAGAAGGAAAAAAAAAAAGGAGGAAAAAAAAGAAGAGAAAAAAAAGAAGGGAAAAAAAAGAAGGGAAAAAAGGAGGAAAAAAAAAGAGAGAGAGAGAAGGAAAAGAAAGGAAAGAGGAGAGAAAGTGAAAGAAAGAAGAGGAAGAGAAAAGAAAAGGGGGAAGAAGTGATCGGGGGGCGAAAGAGCCTCGCCTCCCAGGCTGTCGCCTCCCCCCTCCCCCAATCAAAAAAATAGAGAGAAGGAAGGAAATAGAAGAAGGAGGTATCAGTTGCAATTTTTCCGCCAACAAGTTGTGGATCGGGATGGGGGTGGGGGCAAAATGCCCTTGCCCTCCCCCCGCCCCGCAAAAAAAAAAGAGAGAGAGA